>JAVQJS010158592.1:0-12410 GCA_036024795.1 Galaxias rostratus
TATATATGTATATATATATATATATATATATATATATATATATAATAGACGCTTTCAACATGACAAACTGGGAACACGTGCCCTAATCATGCTAAATGTCAAAAGACTGGTAACAGAAACACTCGTGGGTGGGGGGGGGGGGGGTGTTTGGGGAGTAACTTTCATTCACAATATCAATTTCTATGATCACCCTTGTGATAAATGACAACAGCACCTTGCGTCAGTTGCAACAAGGCCTCATCAAATACTTGTTCTATCGGTTCGACGCTTCCCGCAGCCAATTACGGGACGTATTAGGGTAATTTTCTCCCAGGGCTGGATTTGCATTCAGCACAGTGTTAGACCACGGGCTTGTCAGTCATTAATCACAGCTCAATGAGAGCTGTCAGAGCACTGTCATGCTTGTCAAACGGCTGCTCCCAAAACTCTCTCCCCCCCCTCAGTTATCAAACCAAGATCTCTGACCCACCTGCAGTGCTTGGCAGGGTTGGAGGTGACCCCTTTATTGTGTGTGATGGTGTGTTTGTGCCCGTGCATAACAACAGCATTCTTTTAGTTTTCGATGGCGCAATACGTGGTAATTCTGAACAGAAAATATGGAGGTCCATGTGTAATATAGAAAGTACAGAAGTCAACCTTGTTTTGTCATTTATTCAAACGTTTTTAGATATACAGCAGCTTGTAATGTTGGTTTCGAGAGGAACTTCAAATGGAATTTTACATTACAGCTATAGGTAAGCAACTCGAAGCGCACGAAAATATCTTGCTAATGTGGAATTGCAGAGAGACACAACAATAACACTAGTACCAGGGATACAAAACCTACCAAGGGGAGACATTAAAATGTTGATGGTGTTTGGAATGCCTTTGTGTCACCTCCTCTTTCGGCCACTTCAAATAACACCCCGATGCCCATTATCTGCTCACATAATTACAATTGATTTTTCCTTGTTTCTCTCTTTTCATCATCCTCAACTGTTTTGGTTGCTATTGTTCCAAAGAGTCTCTTGAAGGCGAAGGTTAGACTGTGCAGAATCGGATTGTAATTACAATTGATATAGGTAGATGGATGTCTGAGTGAACGGTCGGACGATCACTCCATCCTGGTAGATAGATAGCTGGCCAGTCAGCCAGCCAGCCTGTCAGCCAGACAGACAGACAGCTAGACAGACATAGAAAGACAGACACAAAGAAAGAAAGAAAGAAAGAAAGAAAGAAAGAAAGAAATAAAGAAAGAAAGAAAGAAAGAAAGAATGAAAGAAAGCTTTAGAACGTACACCCTTAAACCCTTGTATCCAAGAACCACCATTTGCACATGCAATGCACCCTAAACCAAGACCTCAAAAGTGCAATGGCTGGGCCACTTGTACTTTGCTCCACTCCAGGCCACAGAGGAAGAGCTCTACCTGCTGGACATGTAAATGTGGGTTTCAGCTTGAACAGATATATAAGGCAAAAGGCCTGCCCTCTGATCTTTCTTTTCTTCAGACCCAAAGAAGACACAACTGTGGGGGAACCTGTGCGATATCACACCCTTTGAACCCCTTTACCAATGCCTCTGCACATTCACACAGCTATTCGCATGGATTAAATTATTTTCACAAGTGTTTACTAGGGAAGACATCTATTTAAGGGAAGTACAGAAAATACTTACCATTTCTGTTCACAATCCAATTCCAGTATGTATAAAAAAAATCACATTATTACAAAACAAAAGATGGAATGTTTGTGGCTATTAATGCTGCATGTATAATATCCTATTCGCAAAAATACCACCGACAATTGTCATATTATGGATCGACAGGCGGTAAGTACCAAGTTCTTGTGAGATGCCATAAAAAAATGGAGACCACAGCAGGGGGTTCTAGGTTTCCCACCAGGGTGAAAGAATGCTCCCCGTCTCAGTGGTCTTTTGTATCAACTTACTTCACCAACCATTTAATTCCCATTCTATTTCTGATATTTCCATACACGCGGAGTACATCACTTGCTCTCTCAAATGATCACGCCATCTAATTTTACCACAGAAAAAAAACCTTTCTGTGTTTATCTGTCGCTTTCATTGGTACAGAGAAACCACAGGCAAAATGCGAGTTTTACTGTGTACACAGGGCCTTGTCCCCTGGATGTCTCTGGCATGTCTCAGAAGCAATTTTGTCAATTATGAATTATTCACTAGATATTATTCCAAAGGTCATCTTCTAGTAATTAGTATCCTGCTGTTGACTAAACAGCCTCAAGGTACCTGACAGCCAGTTTAATTACAATTGGAAATGAGTTCGCTGTTTGACTATCTCTATATGTTCTCCCAGTGTTCCCGTGAATGACACCTTGAGAGCTAACTGGCCTTCTAATGACACAGAAAAAAATTAAAATAAAGTTGTGGCGTTATGCCGGCCTTGTAAATTTACTTAGAAACCAACCTGTAATTACAGTACATTCGCATGGAGTTGAATACACATGTTTGCATTGAACACCTCAGTAGCCTTGAGTATTGAGATCATCTAGACAGCGGCCAATTACCTCGTGGATAATGAGGTAGGCAGTGCATGGGCTACGGAGCGGGCGCGGAACGTTGGAGGGTAGGCTGAGGACGCGCTGTACCTTCAACCACTCGGTTCAACGACACAACAGTGGTTCAAGGGCCCTGCACTAACTGACACTCGTGTCCCCGCATGTTCTACAAGTTAGGGAAGTCAGTTCCGGGAGAATCCTGACAAGCTCCTGTCAGCTTCTGTTGTCACAAACATCAGCCTTGACTCATGCAGAGGAAGGCGAAAGCCTCCTGCTCCTGCCCCAGTGCTGGGGTGTATTCACGCGGGAGTTGTAGATAAAGCAGGGAACCTGAGGGGTTGCAGGCTCGCTTGATGCAGGTAGAGTGTAGCCCAAGGGTTCCATTGCAGCGGCTGAGAGTCCAACGTGTCACATTAGATAGACAGAGAGATGGATGAGTAGATGGATGGAGAGGTCCCACGTTATAACAGCACTCTAATTCATGGGATGCTTAGGGTTAGTCTTCGGAGAACACTGACAAAGCATTATGCCAAAGGGGCTTCAGGTATAGTAGGGAGGCCTTAGGGCATCGGGGGAGCTTGGGTTTGTACAGTTGAGTTCAGGAAAAATCTAAGCTGTCACTCAAAATTATTTTGAATCAGTGTAGACAGCATTGGGTTGGCAAGCTGTCAATGCTTCCATTGCACAAGTACACAGCCACATGCATTTAATCTCATCATATTTTCAATGGGTAGTGTAACACACATGCCATTAGAGTCTTAGGTCTTTTACAAGGCACTATCATTACCAGTAAAATGACGCTTAACACAAACAGAATGCGAGCATCTAGAAATTGGATGCACTCTTCATTGAGAAAAGGATGTTTGACATAACATTTGAATCCCTTTCAATTGTATCTGGGCAGAAGGTTGTGCTGTGTGCTGCCGTTGGACATTGCGTGGCATTTGTGAGCAGTAGGGACACAGCCTGTTTACACAAGGGTTGCAATAGCAAACATACCATAATGACTGTCATTTAAAAAACAAAACATGTCACGGCGCAAACAAAACCGACAAATGTGGCTGCAATGTGTTCTGATCTTGCAATGTGAAGCCGAGGGAAAGTTAGGAGGTCAAGTAGGTCTATCAATATTTTTGTTACTTAAAGTCATTGAGGTTGAGCAGGTCACTGATTTTTCCGTTTGCTGGCTGTCATTTGGTAATGAAAATGTATTTGGCTACACAAAGATCTATTGACAACTTGTCTACTTGTCAGCTACATAACAGTGGACTCCAATTTTTAATGATTGAACTCACGCTGTGGATCTAATTAGATTGTGACATCGTTGCAGGTTACAGGTGGGCAATTAGTGGATAAAAACAATAATGCGTGAGGATATTCAAACTTAGAATAACATTGACTTTTTGTTATGTATGTTGTAATGTTAACTAATTATACATTTATACACAAAGCATTTTTGGGAAAAACAAACAGCACATATAGCCAAAATACACTTTGAATACTCAATATTTATTGGTTCAAGTTAAAGTCCATGACAAGAAAAATTATTTCACCATATGGAAGGTTGTATTTTTTTCGTAGATTTTAAAGGGGTATTATTCAAAGGCATGACAACACATACTGTATAGATTTAATTGTTCAATACTCAACTGCTGGCAAGCATTTACGCTTTCTCTCAAACGTACCTTTACCTAACTCGCCGTTGGCTAATTTACAAGCATATCATATAGCAGATATTTCATGTAGTTTTTTTTTACAAGATACATGTGTGTACATACAATATTCTGGCAAAGTCAATGCCAGTATACATACATGCACACACAAATGCAAACACACTCACATACTCTCTTATACACTCTCAGACACAGTCACCAATAGTATGCATTTTTTGCCATTTACATTACAACAGAGATTGTCGTCTCATTGTTTACCATATTTGTTCTTCTTTGTCCCTTAACCGTATTCACTCTAAATTTGACAACCAATCTAGTTCCTCACCTTTACACTGCTGTTCAGGGATACCACTATGTACATTAGAAAATCAGTTTATACCAAGTGCGTAGTTGGAATATCAGATGTGTTTAAATATCCATCATATTTGAAATCAACACATTGTCTTAATTTAAACAATGCTTCCTACTACATGAGACAGGATTTTACAAATACATGTAATCTGTTGGAGGATGTCTGCATGACAATACTAACCACGTGGTGAGTGATAAGGTATTTAGCATTGCTAGCATGACATATTGACAAGTGGGCGGATTAAAGGATGGTCATGCAAATGGTAATGCTTGGTGACTTCTAATGATGTTTCAACGTGAATGAGTAGAGAAAAACCAAGACAGACGTAAGTAAGTCAGTTTGGAAATCTGGCCACCAGCCAACTACTTCTACCTTCCCTTCTATGAGTTTGGGGGGGGGGATTGAGACTTTGAAAAGTACAATGGTGATATATGAATATAATCATGCACATGACAGCATACCACAGCAATTCAATTTTCTAAAAGTTTGTCTTACTGTTTTTTGGCTCGTAAGTACAACCTTTGGCACCAAGCGACACTTAACTAGAACAGAAACCTTTATTGATATATGTCTGCCATACAAACTACTTTAGCGTGGGACTTCAAGCGTTCTGTTCTTTGCTGGGTAGTGAGAAATGTGTTTGATGTGTGAATTTAGGTAAACATGTTTTAAACCTAAATGTTAAGTTTATTCCACATACAACAAAGCAGGGATTACAAAATTAGACCAGTGCTTTAACTGATAAAAAAAACTATTCATGAGTTCAGGGCGATCAAAACTTTTGCAAAGATTGTGTAAATGTGTAAAATCAGTCCAATTAATAACAATAACATCATGGAGACAAACAAAAATAACTTAAACATTCATGCAATTGTCTACCTTGGCCATTCTTCATAATATAAAAAAAAGATTATCATTTTTCAAGGTTTATTAGAAAAGAAACTGAAAAAATTCCAAAGTGACTCAAATTCCCTCTGAATGTAAAATAAATATATTTAAATATATTACTTAACTGAATATGTATGTGGTTGTTTTTTTTACATTAAGGTATGTTCTAGCATATGAAATGTGTAACTATAAAGTTTTACCAACACATTATAAAGGCGGCATAACAATGCAAAAACAAACATCCCTCTTCCATTATAATTTGGAACTTGGAGATTTGTTTGATGAGTGTAAATGATAGTTTACATCAAGCTACAAACTCCAAACCAATACAACAAATGGATTTAAATTAGATTTGGAGGGTTCTAATTCAATTTCAAATCTAAATGCAATATATTTTCTAAAGGTGGGGTGGTGTTGCCCTTAACCTTGACTACAGTATATACCACTCTGTCTGCAATTATAACTTCACTGTGAGTGGGCTAATGCCTTTCTATCCTGATGAAGTTTGACATCAAATAAGAATGGCTACCAAGCGCATATGAATATGAATTGGGTTCTACCTTTCTTATGGAATGCTACCTTACAGAAATGTTTAGGTAGTTTATAGTTAGCCAAAAAATTAAACAGTTCTGAAATGAAAAAAAAAGGTTTCGGGAAAGGACTCCAAATCGCCTTAATCAACACAAGAGTAGCTTTATTGTACTGAAAAGCACAATGTGCATAAAGGGTAATAACACCCCACTTCCCTAATCAGCTTTAATATGAATATGCATATTAAATTAGGAGAAAACGTGAAAGTAACATATTATGACTTTTGATGATTTGATGAGATGGTGTTGCAGCTCAAATCAAAGCAATCAAAAGAGCTATTTGTGGGGATAGTGTCAACACCTTTTCATTACTCCGATGCTGGGAACATGTTTTCACTGAGCCTGGAGAACCGTAACAGGCCCGCCAACCATATCTACCATCGCTACGGAGATTACACATCAAAGTAATTAGACTGTAGGGAAAAGTATGTAATTGGCTTCCCAGCACTTATTATGATGCATAAATTGTATATTCCGAGAAGTGTAGAATGTGGAAAATACAATAACTACAAAACAATGGTACCTTCCATGGCATATCGTGGGCTCTACTAAACTAGAGGCTACTGAAATTCTATGCGTTATAATAACTCAGTGTCTATGTACTTTTGTGTGTCTGTGTGTTACACTAAAAAGATAATACATGGTGTGCACCTATGTATGAGAATACCAATTCAATGTCAGCATAGACCGCTGACCAGTTTCTTACAATCAGCCAGTGTGTTTAAGCACCTGTATTTAGTGAGCGTTAAGATTCGTTTCAGCAATTATCTTTCTTAGATAGCCTACCTACAACAAGTAATTCAGTCGGAGACATCTTCCATCATCAGAGGAGTTTAGAGTAGGTTGTCTTGCAGGATACACTACGCAATATTTCACTTGAGAATAAACACATACACAATTCCCCCAAATCTCACAAAAACATGTGGTTGGCTCCAGCTCGCTTAACAACATAAACTATATGAGCATTTGTTTGTAAATTAATTGTCTTTCAGCACAGTTCCTTCACAATCGACCCACAATGCTTCACTTGCACGCTGTCTGTCTTTTTCGGATTACTGAGTACAGATATATCAAAAAAGCTAAACGCAAAGACTGTTAATTTTCTGTTTCTTGCAGGACTACTTTGGTCTGGAACTACCATTTGAAAATTTGCACAGGTACTAGAAACATATTTAGTCAGCCTTTCACAAGCTCATCTTTCTTTACTCATACTTCCTGATTCTTCCGTCCCATGGTTTAGTGAATGCAACGGCATGAGGATCACAGCCAATTTCTTTTCTTACAGTGTGGTGGAGGTGTGTGTGTCTTTGTTCCTCCTCATGAAAACACATACACGCAAATTTCAGAAAAGTCACTAACACACGACCATGTATGCACAGAGAGCCATTTACAGTGTGGCAAGCCTGCTCTTCCTACAGTTGGTGCTCGTGTAAGAAGGAGTTGTTGCTCCCATTGGTGGGAGTTAGTTGTCCTGGTGAGGAGAAGCTAGCCAACGGGATAACCTTCACTGGCTCCTCCTTCTTGCTGTTGCAGTGTCTGTCTAGGGTGTTGTAGAACTGTGGCCGGCAGGCTCCTTTGTCCAGGGCATCCTTTGGCACCGAACGGCCCAGGGTGTGACGTCCATCCAAGCTGCTTTTGGCACCCCGTGCCCAGCTCTGCTGGAAGCCGAAGGAAGGCAGGGTGGTGGGGGTGATGGTGGTGGTGGTGGTGGTGGTGGTGGGCGGAGGAGGCTGGAACTGGGTCAGGGCTGGGGGCATCCAGCAGCTGTCCGAGTGGCCAAGGATCAGGCACTCCTGGGTGCAGGTCTCCGAGGCTTCCGCCAGGGCTTTCCGGAGATTCACCTCGATGGCTGGCACAGAGATAAAGAACAGAATGGGGAGGGGAGGAGAGGGAAAAAGAGCAGGGGGAGGGTGGAGAGCGGATAAGCTCAGTTATTAACGGGGTCATGTATCGAGACGTAGGTTCATGCGTTTGCTTTAGCAAACAAACCGGTGACTGGACAGAAGATTAAGAGAGAAAGACGAATAAATAAGTAAATAAATGACAAGTTCAAGGAAGCTACGCTATCGGCTTATCTGCCTGGCTGACCTGCTAAATGTCAGCCTTTTAGAGGAATGAAAGGCTGTAATAAATGTTTGATTCATCCCATAATGAGAAAAACAGCACCACCAGATCCGCTAATTTAGGTTGGTATTCCCACTGCTTCATCTGTTTACCTACAATATGCGCAGAATTCCCTGTAGCTTAATTAAAGCTCTGCCCCCCTCCCCCCAAAAAAGTCTGTTGTTTGAGTCTAAGATTGGCTTTAGTGCATTAAATATTTAAAGAACATCTCAACAAATCATTGTTTGTTCTCTCCATCGTCACCGTGGTACACCTGCGAGGTCCCTTTGATCTTCATAGCACAAAGACAAATCTGGTCAATTAAGTAGACTCAAACACTGAACACCCCCAAAAAGCCCAATCTGTCCACATCTCAGGGGCATCCTGTTTAGTTAGCATATTTGACATATTTGAGGTACAATGAATATAGCTATGAGCGACGGCATCTGATTTGCATGTGGGGAGGCTGAAGAGACTTGGAATGCGCGCGCCAGGCAAACTATCTCGTCTCGTTATGCGGCCGCTGACATCACATGTAAAATGAGTCTCGGACAAGTTACTACTATTGAGCCCCGGCAATAGAGCCTGTCAGGCCAAATCATTTGAATGTAAAACAGTATGCACCCAGGCAAACAGGAGCCCAAAGTGTTATGTTTTTCAGCCTGCTAAGAAATGAGGGGTCCCTGCCCACATCCCATCGGCCCTCCAGGCTTCCGCTTCAAGCTGTCACACAGAAATAATTTAACATATTTGCATTAGTAAGAACGCTATCAATAATTGAATGGTCTTAGGCCAACTGTAGTAATGCAACGAGTCCTCCCTGCATTACGCGCTTTGCATGCTCTGCTCAATGCCATTCCAAGGCAAATATCAAACAATGCTCTTTTCCCTGCTCATTGTTTCATGGCGCTTGACAAAAATAAAAAAGACATGCCGTTACTGAATAAATCACTTATGCTAATGCAGGCTCTACAAACAACCATGTTCTCAAATTCGAAATTCATTTTTACTTTCACTGTACAGCAAAGACGTTGCAACACCGTCCGTTGAAAATCCCAGACGCTTCTATTCTGAGCACCGCTTCTGAAAATTAGCTGCCTGGCATAAATTACAGAGGTATATTTGGAGTGCCCACGTGGAGTCAAATCTGTCCTCTCCATATTGGATGGCCTCCGAGCACCAGTGTATAAATCTCCGGAGTGGTAAATGTGTCACCTTTCAGAGGGGTCACTAACTTCATTAAGGATAAAAAAGCCGTTCTGCTCACTCTCTCTGAGCAAGCACAATTCACCAGAGCCAAGTCTTTGCCGTTCCCTGACTCAATATCTCTGACAATGCTCGTCTGTGGTTGTTAATGCACTTCCAGGGCAAATGAGTGTGTGTGTGTGTGTGTGTGTGTGTGTGTGTGTGTGTGTGTGTGTGTATGTGTGTATATGTGTTTTGTCACCATGCTAAATGTGCCCGTTCTGCTCCAGGGATGATCCTGTATAACGGCCAGAGGAGGACCACAGGAGCAGACTTCATTTCCCTGGGGCTGGTGGGTGGCCGGCTGGAGTTCAGGTCGGTGTCTGGGGGGAGGGGACACCCTCACTCCTCTGGAGCTTTAGTGACAGACACGACACAATGATGACTGCAGTTAAAACTTCCTAAATGTAATGACGACGTTTCCGGATGAAGGGAAAGAGAGTGACGCCACCGTTGTCTCTTCTTCTACGCAGGTTCGACGTAGGCTCTGGCATGGCCGCCATCCGTGACACCCACCCAATCAAACTGGGAGAGTTCCACACGGTGGAGCTTCACCGCAACGGGACCCTGGGCACCATGGTGGTCGACGGAGGGGCCCCCATTAACGGCAGCTCTCAGGTACCCGCTGCCACGCCCTGCTACATTCACCACAGTTACAGTTAGGTTATAGGGTTGGAGTTGTCCAGCCAAAGGCATTATCCAGTTAGGGTTTATGGGTTCAGAGGTCACAGGCGTGAGCTTTGGTGTCCTGTCCGTTTACGCAGGGCAAGTTCCAGGGGCTGGATCTGAACGAGGAACTGCATGTGGGAGGCTACCCCAACTACAGCGTCTTGGCCAAAACGGCAGCCATCGACTCTGGCTTTGTTGGTAAGAAAATCCTCCTCCGTATTACACCGCTCTAATACGGTTGTCCAACATTTCCGATCACTAACTTATTATAATACGTTTTACTATTGCTAGCTATTATAAAACATGTTGCACCATACTTTCCTGCAGTAAATACAATCCTGACGCACACGCACATATATTGTTTAAAATCCAAAACACTACTACCTGCTAAATGCTTGTGTCTGATTGGCTGGCTGTTGGTCTCTCTAGGCTGCATCCGCCAGCTGGTTATCCAGAAGGATGAGGTCATCTTTAAAGATCTGGACCGTAGCTCAACAGGGGTCAGCAACTGTCCCACCTGCAAAGACCGACCCTGCCAGGTCAGAATTATAATCCTGGCCTTACAGCCTGAGCAGTGAAATGACAATTTAAAAACTCAATGCTAAGACTAAATTAAAAGATGAACTGATAAGAAGTTAATCGAACATTCTTGAGAATAGCTTTTGGGGGGAATGACGGAGTTCAAGACTTTCAACACAAACGCATGTTCTCTATTCTGTTTTATACACTTGACTTTTGTTTTCTACCCCACGTGTAACTTGAATTTGTTTGTGTGTGTCTCTCTCTCTCTCTCTCTCTCTCTCTCTCTCTCTCTCTCTCTCTCTCTCTGTGGGTGTGTGTATGTGTGTCTCTGGGTGTAGAACGGAGGCGTGTGCCAGGACTCGGATGCCAGCCTGTACAAATGCAGCTGTCCCAAAAGCTTCACTGGCAGCAACTGTCAACACCACTCCTCTCTGCACTGTCACTCTGGTGAATATATATTCATACATGCTCTGTTCACACACACACACACACACTCACACTTGCGCTGTTTTCACCTACACACACACTCACACATGCACTGTTTACACACACACATGCTCATGCACTCACACTTGCACTGTTTACACACACACACACATGCTCCCCCTCACACTTGCGCTGTTTTCATCTTCACACACACTCACAGGCGCACTGTTTACACACTTACATGCTCACACACTCACATACTCACTCGTGTGCTCTTTGCCCAGACAAGCACACAAATTCACACTGTATACACTGGTACTGCTGTAGTTAAACAATCACATTTACCTGAAGCTACTGTGAAGAGTTAACAAAATTGTTCAGTTTTGTGTTCTGTTTTAGTTGTTTGCACTGCTCTCATGATCCCATAGACTTTCAATTGATACAACTCAGACCAACAATATGACGTACATATCGATAGTTAAAGAACAGATGACTGCGAACAGTAGATATTCCCACAACCGTTCATCTCACTGTCGCATGAACCCTGACCTCCACAGACGCCTGCGGACCCGATGCCACCTGCATCAACAAACCAAGTGGGCTGGGCTACGACTGCCGATGCCACCTGGGCAAGTCTGGGAACAAGTGCATGGACGGTGAGACAGACAGGGCCGTTTCCCTCCTTAGGCTATTAAGGCTTTGTTCCCTGGACCTGTCATGGAGCAGACAGGTGGTGTGTGCACTGCAAGAAATAACGTATGTCTCCATATAAGTAAAACATTTATGTAGATTTAGGTAAAGTTAACTTGGATTAGGCTACTTAATTTGCCAATGAGGTCAGATCATTTCACTTGACAAGATTTCTTGAAACAAGATGAATATTCAACATCCACAAGTCCTTGGAAAACATTTTTTCTTTTAATAAAAACCCTTAGATTTATTGGCTTGATGTAAGATATTTGGTGTTGTTTAGTTTTCTTTTTTTAGCAGTGCATGTGACTGGAGACCCTTTAAGTATCAGCATAGACACACTCTGCTACTCTGACATGTCAGATAGAAAGTTGCCACATGGCTTATATCTTACAGAATGAAAGAGTGCATTTTTGATAGATTGATGGGTTTACTTTCTCTGTTGAAGCCCTGTGGTTAATACTAGCCACCGTTTAGACCCTCACGAATGATGAGAGACTGAGAAGCACAATTTTGTATATTATGTTGTCATTGTAGTTTAGTTGATTTGAAGCTAATGCTAGGTGTATCAGTTGGGTCAGTTGGGTCTTAAGGATTGTTGACCAGAGCCTAACCCACCCTCTGCTCTCTCTCTCTCTCTCTCTCTCTCTCTCTCTCTCTCTCTCTCTCTCTCTCTCTCTCTCTCTCTCTCTCTCTCTCTCGAACCCCCCACACTAGAGAGCGCCACCACCCCCGGGG
>JAVQJS010158628.1:0-16605 GCA_036024795.1 Galaxias rostratus
TGTGTGTGTGTGTGTGTGTGTGTGTGTGTGTGTGTGTGTGTGTGTGTGTGTGTGTGTGTGTGTGTGTGTGTGTGTGTGTGTGTGTTTGTGTGTGTGTCAGTGAGCAAGGGAGATTTGAAGAGAGAGAGAGAGAGAGAGAGAGAGAGAGAGAGTACACAAATATTTGAGAACATGAGAGAGTGAACGAAGCTCACAGACGGGAGTGTATATGAGCAATCCCCATTAATTTGGAGTATTCTTTCACGTGGGAATTCACAGATTCTTCTACTAAGATAATTTCGGAGGGTTGCTGAGGGGACGGGAAAGTGGCTCACGCTGTTTTTAACGGCTCTGGGGCTACCTTGTTTCAACACGACAACGAGGCGAAAGCCTCCCGTCAACAGATAGAGGCAGAGACGGAGTGGATAGGGGAGGTTGGGTCAGGGAACAGAGGAACAAAGAGATGCATGCTTACCCGATGACAAGTTGCTCTGAACTGTAGCTGCCAGTAGAACAGTCAAAAAGCTGAGAGTCCATAGCGAGAAGAAGGGGGATGCCATGGTCGGACGTAAAGATTTGTTTGTCTGAGCGAATGCGCAGAAGAGTTGACCAGACCCGAAGTGTCAGCTGCGGGGAGAAAGATAGGAAAAATAATAATTAGCGACCGCTGCCGATGATATGCTTTTCCTCTCGATGGTTCGCTGCTAAATAAACGTTTGGCCAGCGCTTCAAGTGCACTGCTCCACGGATTCTCATCGATCTGCTTGTGTCATTTCGCACAAGTCCGGTGACGCAGTGATCGAGCTTTTTACCCACGGTTAAAGTAAATCGTCTAAATCAAACATCTTAAAATACGTGAGGGTTATCACCGGAAATAATTGATTAAAATACGCCTCAACAAACAGTGAATGTGTGGATTAAGAAAGGCATCTTTCAGCAGCTCCGAACAACTCCGTATATTAAAAAATAATGTTGAGGACAGTTAGCCTATACCCCATTGGCAGAGCAAAACGCAGCAGCAAGACGCACCTGTCGCCCGCTGAGAATTCACCATGCGCCTTTCACATATCTGTAGCTTTTGCCACAAACGGACCCGCGCACTTAGTCATTATAATTCCCTCACACAAATACACAAACGCACAAACACACACATAAACACAAAAAGACACAAACACACGCACACAGTAAAGAATAGCTCTACGCAGGGGTGCTATGTGGTAAGGCTAGTTTCATCCTCGAAATACATCTTCATTGTCACTGTTGAGAACTAACCATGGCGACAGAGGTTGCCTGCGGGACGGGCGGGCGATCAGGGCGGGGATGGGGGACGGTTATTGTTGTTCATTTTACTCGCATCTTGGACAACCGGAATAAAGGTTGGAATAATTGCAAAAGATCCCGTGTACAGGATTGTATGTCTCCGGGAACCTAAGTGGCGCGGTTTAGGGTTTATTATTATGCTAACCTAGGCAGTGGGCTCCCATAGCCCATACCTGCATAGCCTACGACTGAGACAGGGTCACTAGAAAGGGTTCTCGCGCCTTCTATAAACCCTTTTCCTCTGTTAGATAAATATCCCCGAAAATTTTACTTTAAACGCGCCAGAACCTGCGCGCTGTATTGCTACAGTGCAACCAAATCTAAAAGAGAGAAGAATCGAAACGGAGCTTACAAAAAGCTACCAAAATGCCTAAAGCTAACTCATTGAGCCCCACATATTAAGTCCGTTAATCCCCAGGAAAGCATAGTATATTACCAGATTCGGGTTTTACCAAAAATCTGCGCGCACATTCCAGGACACGAATGAGATGGGCGACCAGTGACAGGACTGTCTCAGGACTATCCGCCTATAGCCTGGACGCCAACAACAATAATATTCACACGGAGGGGGATAGCACACACACCGTTATGTTCTGCCTCCAAAGTCCTTCTCATGCGTAGAAAATCACTTGGCGTAGTTCTCAATAGGATCCAGTGATTCAGGGTCGACGTCGCTTTTTCGAAGGTTCCTTTAAATCAGACGGAATTTACTTTTTTCCCTCTTGCTCCGGCTTCTTGTTGTTCTTCCCTTCTCTTCACGGCTACCGTTCACTGCAGCAAAAACAGTCTGTTTGAAAGACGGCAGGGAGGGGAGAGAGAAGGAGGGGTGGTTTGCGAGGCGCGGGGTGGGGGGAAGGTTTTTAATACGATTTGGCCCATACCATTCGGATAACAGGGCCAGAACAGAGGCCTACTGCCTGCAAGCGACATGTGCGAGATACAAGAGATAAGCACAGGAGAGGGCAGTTGTGATTTAATATCGTGGTTTCCAATCAATCATGTCTTCTTATTGCTCTACACAGCAAAATAATGAGAGCCATCCCTGTATTATTTTTTCATATAAACCCGCCGCAACGTAGAGTTTGTACTTGTAGATTTTTGACTTCTCTGTTTTAAAGTGTAATTTGCCCTTAGGCAGATGGTTTGAGGCGTGGTCTGCCCTGCCACAAGCCAGGTTGTATAGACTAAGAATCGGTGGGAGGGACGGGGAGTCTAATTTGATAGGGATTTAAGGATTAGTTGTGGCAGGCGTAAATTGTGTGTCTTAAGTGTGATTTTATTTGCGCGTGCGTGCACATGATACGGGTTAAAGACGGGTGGCACGGCATTCACTTCCTATCACTGACTGCAATGAAGCGCAGGTTAGGGAGGCAAAATCAATGGTGAGCATGTTACAAGATACTACCAGCTCCATAGCATCCATCGAGTGAAAAGTGTCTTTTGCAATGGGACAGTGATGCGTATTTCTTTTGGAAAAAGGTGTAAAGCCAGGACGATATATACAACTAGGTATTTCCACTTTTCTAAAAAGCCCATCTTGTCCAAAAAGCCATAATGTTCCTCTCCCCATCTCTGCCGGGACTCGAACCCGGAGCCTCTGGATTAGAAGTCCAGCGCGCTATTCCATTGCGCCACAGAGACTGAGACACACCATACTCACGAACATTGTCTATGTATTCCGCTTCCTAAGCCTATAGCATCGTTTCAGCATCTTGCAGCATCAGGACCTCTGTTTTGTTGTGAATTACTGTACCAAGAGGGGGCGCTGCAGCTGCAGCGTCATTACCGACAACTCAAATTCAATGGTTGTGCAATTCATAGTCCTTTTATACTGAAACAATGTAGAATGCCTTGCAAATGCAACAATAGATAATTGGGGGATTTGACAATAATTGAGTTGTAATAATTGAAACAGAAGTAGTGACAGATTTATTTGTCCCATACTAAGCCAGTTCGATCGCTGTTGTCCATTTCTTACATTTCAATAATGCAAGCACATTTTTACGAACAGGTTATTTATTACTAAGGGATGTGCTTCCATAAACGTCTTATTTCCCTTGTGCTAAACGTAACCAAAGCCCAACATTTCAGCAAAAATATTTTAAGTGTGTCAGACCTCCTCGGCTAAGGCCTCGCGCTAGTTGCCTGTGCGTTTTAGAATTCAAGTGCTGTTATTGTCGTGTCTCTCTAGAGGGTCACATCTTCGTGTGGTGAGCCATCTCATCAGAACATACATATCCGCAGGTAGAAAAACAGAGAGGCAGTCACTGCAGAGAGTTACCACTAAATCACAACAATTAGGCTAAACCAAGCAGGTTTAAAATCCAAATGGTGTGTTCACACGGTAGAGCAAATAACATACGGATAGGAAGGACCGGTTCTAATTTTAGGGTAGGACTGATGCCGTATTTGTCAACACTTTGCATAATGCAGACTAAACATCTTTCGATTCCAACACGCTACTCCTCTTTCTTGGAAGTGTGAAACACACATAGAGCGCTTCCCGACTACATGCTCGCGGTACTTTTAGTCAATAACGACTTTTCTAGGAACTCCGATAATTCCTGCAGCCCAGTGATATCTACAAGGAGACCACTGGAACTTTGAGGAATGAGTTGCCGCAGACTTTACAGTAACAACGCCACACAAACCGACGTATGGATATTTTTTTAAGCCTTCCTTTCCTTCATGTAATTACTTCTACACACACACACACACACTTCAAAAACATTTCATTATATTAATTTGTGCGTAATTACTTTAATCATTATTAATCGTGAGGTTTATGAATCTATGTGATGATCTTCAACTGCGTGACAACTTTAGCAATATAAACATCAAACAGTTTTGTCTAACTAACGTTTAATGTGTGTGCTTGTTCAAACCAAACTTTCAAACCACCCGCCACGACCACACTGCTGTGCATTATCGTTTACCAATACTGACTAGAACACCTTTATGAAAATTGCGCTGTCCTCCGTAGGCCACCCGGGTAGTTCGTCAATATTAACCATCCAAATCCTCAGGCTCACTCGCTGCCTATGGACAATACATTGATTGAATTATGAGTTTTCCATGCTGACGACTTGATTGCCATCACTCTTTTATAAATCGCTGTTGAAACATCACTTTCCGTTCCCTGCTGACTCGGTAATAAACGTTCTGCGCTGCAAGTCCCACACCGCAGGTTCCTGTACTTTGTAAAGTACTACCTCCTGAGCAGGTACCTTTAAGTTCCTGCTGTTTAGACCGCAAAACTTAATTTAAACCCCGGGCCCCTGCGGTCTGAACACAGATTACTAATTTTCACCAAACATTAGGTAAGGGGGGAGGGAAGGAGGGGGCGCAACATATTGGAGTGGTTAGAATGCGTTTTCATCGCGCACGAGTACCGTAAAATGTAGACGGAGTTCATAATCACTAAACTACACAAACAGACAGGATGTGACTCCTCGTCTTGTGCATTTACCAGTGGTCTCCGTCGAAATCCATGGGGTGTTTAATAAAAGACGGTTTGTTTGCGTTCGTATATTGAATCGAAAGGTTCTCTTGCATGCGGTGTTTTAGCTCCATCATTTGGGTTTGTGTGCTATAAGTCTTAACAGAAGGATGGAACGCGACGGTTATCCAGCGTGCTAGCAACAACGTTCGCCAGTGGAAATGCACAAAGAACCATCTTGCTCAGCCCCGAGCCGTTACCTGGTATAAATGAACCATGAGTGGCCATGGTTAAGTTCCTAGGACTTGTTCCTGCGCGCACGCACATACACACGTGCGCGCACACACAAACGGAAACACGTTGGTTCCACATATATTCTCATTAATATATTTATTGACACAGCCAACATAGAACATTAACAAAGCAGCATTCTTCCCCGTAGCAACTTCAACTCCTCCCTGCCCTTCTACACATGACGGCCATCTTCCTTCTCCTGCGTAATCCTTCCCATGTTCTTAGAGGGCTGCCAGGGCAACGGAGGTGAGGACAGACAGAGCAATGACGGCGTAACCTGAGCGGTACACCTCCGGGATCTTGAAGCCCTTACCCACATCCCACCACTGAGAGAGAGAGAGAGAGAGAGAGAGAGAGAGAGAGAGAGAGAGAGAGGGAGAGAGGGGGTAGATTATGAACATTGCTAAATTGATTCTTTAGAATTTACAATAGTAGTGAAACAGTGGAATGCTGAAACCCTCTACGAACTATAGCTACAGCCATACCATTAGTGATATGTATATATATTATACTGCATTTAGTCATATGTATTAGCGTGCTGAAGTTAAACACTGGTGGGCTTTTCTTCAATATTTTATTTCCAGACTAACTTCAGACAGGGAAGACGGGTCAGACTGTCCCTCCATGTTGTACATGTCACTGGTCATCTTAACCTTGGTCATAGTGTTACTCTGAATCATGTCGAAAGGCTTTCTCTGTGGAAGAGTCAGAAAGATGTGCCCCATTCCCCTTTTCTCTTTGATATTTCAAACAGTCAAGTCCATTGCCATTTTAAATACTTCAAAGCATTCCAGTCAAAAGCAGTTGCTAATTGACCATTAAAACCCAAATCACACATTGAATAAAATATTTAAAGAAATTCTCTTTCATCCTCTCTACCTATAAGGCAGGGCTTCGGGCAAAACAAAGAAAAGATTCTGATTAAAGCCACACTCTCTTATCAAAAATCAGAGTCAACTCCATTTATTTAAATAACTTTATCTAATCCCCACAGTCTGAATCATCTATCTCTCTCAACAGCATTGGAGTCCAATAACTTATTAAATAACAGTTCTAAAATAACTGCTTTAGTCTAATGTACTTTGTGTGTTTAACTCTAAATATGTCTAAATATCCAATGTCATAAAGGCCGTCACAGCATGACACGTCACTCAAAGCCTGGCTTCTGATTTACATGACGGAAGGACTGGTTTCGCAATAATATGCACTTGGTTAGAAAGTCAGAGATTTGTGTGTAGTTGAGTGTAGCAAAAGAGAGAGAGAGAGAGAGCACTCGTGAGTGTGTGTGCGCGTGTGTGCGCGTGCATGCATGCGTGTGTGTGTCTGTGTGTGTGTGTGTGTGTGTGTGTGTTTATGACTATGGTGCAGATTCTGGCCCAGGCCCGCTGGTGAGTGCCGTGTCTCCCAGGGTCTTCCTGGAGGTATCCCAGATGGCCCACATAACTCCTAGCCATCTCCGGGCTGGCGGCGCTGCCAGGCCTCTGCCCGCTTGCAGGGCAAGCAGACTGGAGACTTGGCACGCCACCCGCCCACCAGGACAAAGGAGCAACTTTTCTGGAGGTCATCTCAATGTTCTTGGGCTCCACTTTACTTGTCAGCGTTGAGAAACGCAACAGTTTACGCACACGTGTTTGTGTTGCTTTGCCAAAGACCAAAACTTGGCACCTGAATTGACCTAAGACCATTAGGACAAACATTTCAGCTAATTTTAATGAGAAATATGCTCAGGCTCTGAAAGTTGTGTCAGGCTGACCCAGGCATACTGTTGTGCTGCTTGACGTTGTCCTAAAATATTTGATCATTTGCACGTTGGATTGTAGTTTAACCAGCAGACATTTTAAACTGAATCCGTGACAAATTCGATATGGGATGGCAATTTTGCAGCAGCTCTCCCTGTGATGGAAAGGTGACGCTCTGTGTGGTGCTGAGTTTGTCTCTTCACCCCAATCACAGAGCTGACTCCCCTAAATCCCTGGATGCCCCTGGCCTTTCATCTAATATTCGACTGTACGTCTCGGACAAGTTTGCGATGAAGTTCTCAAAGTTAAATTTCACAGAAGTAACCCTTCTACAAATGTGGTGTCAAGGGGAAACCAGAGAGATGGCAGAATAACCAACATTAAATTGTGTGGGAATTAAGAGACAATGTGCCTCTCTCAGGGTGAAGGACAGAATAAATTAGATTTTCTTTTTCGGACAGATTTAGCAAATTCAGAATAAAGACATGTGAGCCATTGATGTTTCGACTTCTACATTACTTTATCTGAAAACACACAAACACACACAACCACGCACACACGCACAGCCTTCAAACGATCCCCCAGTTTAGCAATGCAGGCTTTAAACAGGGCACAATACCTCAACATCCTGACCTTGTAGCTGCTTCCTGTTGTTCTGTTGTGTTGAGAGGCCAGTGGCTGGGTCAGGGAAGGTGGCTCTGGTCTGGGCCTGTTGCTCAAAGACATTCCTCCCGTGACTCTGTGCTCTGGAGACCCCACCGGCCTTTGGTTGCTGGTGCGTGTTTGTGAGTACACTGTCGCCGTGGCGATGCAAGGATGCCGTACGTGTCCCCCAAGTCTGTGCTTCAAAAACCCTCCTGTGAGTTAGACCAAACGAGGGTGTTCAATTGAAAGTCATGCAGTTAATTTACACTCATAAAAACACAAAAAGAATGTTTATTGGTGCGTTTATGTGTGCGTGTGTGTGCGTGTGTGTGCGTGTGTGTGTGTGTGTGTGTGTGTGTGTGTGTGTGTGTGTGTGTTCCTTTATTGTTTATATGGTTATTGGCATCTTATCGAGCACTTTGGCTCCCTTCCCCACTCCGTCCAGCTGGGGATGCCAGGGCCTGGCCGAGGCTGGTCTGAGTGCACCTGTTGGAGCCTCCACACCATCTTCCAGTCAGACCCCACAAGACTTCTGTGCCCCTCTCTGGACCTCATGCTTTGCCCAGTAGGTGCAAGTTGAGGCAGATTGCTTAAAAGAAGTGAGGAAGAAATGCAAAAAATAATGTTGAGTCTTGTGGCTTGTTGAAAAAGTCATCTTAGCACCCTTTCAGTACAGTGTGCTAAAGACTCAACACATTTTCACATTACGGCAAACCGCCAAGCAACCTATGGAAGGCAAAAAAAAGGTGAACGTGGAGTCCACTTCCTCTGCAGCGGGTGACCTCAACGTTGACTGTCGGTTTTTAACCTCCCCCTAGGTGGCCGGGCCCACGGAGCGACAAGGCGTAGCCGCCTGGCGAGCTTGTTTAATTACCTCTCTCCCTGGCTGGCTCTAATACCTTTATGTTATTAGGCTGATCTGATTCATAGGCATAGAGCCGGCATCATTTAGATCTCTCACATCTTTCTTATCGGGGGTGGCTGGAAGTAACCCCGCATGACTGCGCCCAAAATCAATTACCTCCGCGGTCCCCCGGCGAGTGCGAGCGGCGAAGGTATTTTCAGTGGGAAACTTCCAGCCAGACAACAACGTTTCACTTTGAAGGACACATCGGATGTGGAGAACGAGTCTGACGTCGGAGAGCGAGGCACGTCACCGTCTCCATCGACGTGTCTTCTCAGGAAGTTGGGGACGACTCGCACTCGCATGTGGTTATCACACCAGGGTGTTTTGTTTGTTCCAAATTCAACTCGCATAGAAAACCAGGAAAAACCAGGTGTGCCCTTCAACAGTTAACGCGGTATCGTGTGTTTATCTCACCCCTCCGTTGACGTCACATGCCACGGCATTGCCAAGGAGCACCGTTGAACCAGACACCATCCCTGAAATCCTCCCAGGCATGTGCTTTCTTAAACGGAGACAACAGAGATGCTGAGACTCTCATCTTGGTAGGTCCCCTGTCACAGCAGAAACCACTGTTTGGCAGCATGCCTCATTGTACAGCATCTTGTCAAGTATTTAGAGCAGAGTAACACCTGTGTTAAACAAATACCCCCAAAGATGTTTTGAAATTCATTTGCGAGAGCTTCTCGTTAAGAATCCATCATGAACAGAGCACCCAATGCACAGAGGTGTAATGACACAGGCAGCGAGAGCTGTAAAACAGTGGCATATGGCTAAACTACAGAACATTAAACATTTTGGGGGCTGCGCCTCCCCCATGCCTAAATAGCTCCGCGCCTCGGAAAATAAACCATTACGGAGCGTGAATGACTTATCGACTCCGAAGCCACAGGCAAGAGCTGCTCTGCCTCCCTGGCAGCGCCATCGATAGACGGCGGGGCATTGTCAACACAAACAAAGCAGCCAGCCAAACGAAGGCAGGCACACGGCCGCCTCGCACGCGCCACGTCGCTGACGAGCGTTTCCACGTTTCCCGGGAAGCAGCGTCGCTGCTTCAGAGAGTCGATTACTTTCAAAATGGGCCCGCTCTCTCTGAACGCCGAGCGCTGCCTCGTTTCATGTGATTCCACTCATTTCTGCCTGACTGATGTGAGTGCTTTGTTGAGTTGCAGAGGTCACAGTGCCCGGGAGATTATTTTATCCCATACCTGTTCTTCTCCTCTACGCCCATCCTTCTTTTTTCCCCCTCCCTTTCTCTCTCTCCCCACCTGGAGCGCCGTGAACCCTCTCCACACTCCGCCGGCTAATTATATCCTGGACGTGTAAATGTATTCATATTCATGAAGGCACAGATGCTAAATTAACTGTGGCAGGGACACGTCTCACTGTGCCGACTGTGCAATCTGCTTCCTCCACTTACAGAGGGGAGGGGGGTGGTAGCTGGAGGAGAGACGACTGAGGAGCGACAGAGGGAGAGAAAAAACAAAAGGAAAGAGAGAATGAAGTGGGAGGAGGCGAGAAGACAGACAGACAGACAGACAGACAGACAGACAGACAGACAGACAGACAGACAGACAGACAGACAGACAGACAGACAGACAGACAGATAGAGAGTGAGAGAGAGAGAGAGAAAGAGAGCGAGAGACAGACAAAGAAGGAGAGGAAGAGGAAGAGGAAGGAGGAGGAGAACGGCAGCGATGGCGGGCTGTCGGGTGGTGTCGGAAGGCAACAGCCGTGCCGAGGCGACGGCGGTTATTGAAACTGAGTAGCACCTCATGTCACCGGAGACCGCTGTCGACTCTCGCCCAGAGCTCCCCCCACCCTCCCCGGGCCACCTTCCTGGAGCCAGCATGCTCGCTCACATGGCTGAGGTGGCCATGAGTGACAAATCAAAAAGTCGGGGTGCAAAAAAACTTGGAGCCGGTGGCACCGGAGCGTCGCACAGGGAGCGCCGGGGCAGATGGAGGGAGGTGCAGTGGTGCGCAGCGAACAGATGGCCGCTCCCAACTTGATATATGAAATTAATAACGTTTCTCAAATAGAATTCAGAAACAGGAATACATTACCTGAATTTTAATAACTGATTTTTTTTTTTGCCGAACGTATTTGCAATTCAATGAGAGAAATGCGGGAAAACAAATATGCTACGTGTCAAATTCTGATGATTGATTTTCTTTATCCTTTGTGTGTAAAAAAGTTATGAATTAGCAGCAGTCAACGGCTATGTAAACTCCAATTAAGGACAATTCATGAATTTTGAGGTGACCTGAATGGATGGCTTTGTGCAACTAAATCCAGTCAACCCTTTATTTTTCACACACATTTAAGAAAATTATAACATCGACATCGCTCAAAACTCGGATCGTTGTTTACCCATTTCCGAATAAAGAATAACAATAACTATTCAGATCGGTTTTGAAGGGCACACCTGCACGCAATTTCTTTCCCAGCCGTCTGGTTCATTCTAGTACCATTCAGCGCTGACTTAATCTACCTGCACCAAAATGAAAGGGATTTATGTCGCGTTGTCCAAGGTAAGTGCAACCAGACAAGAACAAATGATACGTGCTCAAAACATTTTCCATTATTATAAGTAATACCAACTGTATTCATTATTTACATAATGAACAAGGTGGCTTTGTTCGCCTTAATCCCAATTCTCACAACCATTTGCCTGTTTTGGGGGGGGGGGGGGGGGGGGGGATGTTTTGTTATTACTGTGACAGGGGACAGAAAGCGAGTTCGAACATGCCCTTTGACTTTTGCACAAACTTCTGCCGCCACCCACCCCATGCCTCCTGTCGGCATCAGGTCACAAACCCGACATGAAGTGTCCTCCCATCCCATTTCAGAGCGCCAAGGCTAGCCAGCGGCCTGCCACAGAGTGCTCTAACGCTGCTGCCTGACCACCGTGCTAAGGCCACAGTGCCGAGGAAGTGGCTTCCACCCATTGATGTGTCTCTTCATTTCTGAAGAGACACATCATTTCTGAAGAAATTACATTTTTGGTCGCTAATTTTTTTGAGCAAAGAGCGCTTGACCCCGAGTGATAGTTATTGACAGTACAGTTTATTGGATGATAGATTAAACTTTGCAGGGCATGCAGAACGACAGGACAGAGGTGCAAAGTTAGCATATGGCAACATTAGCATATGGCACATGAATATTGCCTGAAGGGCAAGCACCAAGACAGGCCCCATAATGCCTCTTGGCTCTGCGAGTGTAACCTTATCTTCTAAGACGTTCCACTAACATCAAACAGGAAGTACTGCCACTATACAACAGACAGGACAAACAGTAGACAACCTCTCAAAACATCATGTCATTTCTGTTTGTAGGGGGGTATGAAAGACAATCAAATAAAAAAGTATCTTTAGTTTTAAGAAAGCCTCCAAAATATACAATAAATATGGGCTTATTCTAAAAGGGGTTGCCGTTACTGCAAATAAACTAACAGAGAAAGAATATGCATGTGTGCTTTGACAATTTTTTGGGTATTTTCATGCCAATGAAGCACCGTTGAACTTATTTGAATTGAAATTGAGAGAGAACGAGAGAGAGTATGCATGTATGCTTTAACAATCTCTATTTTGTATTTTCATGACAATAAAGCACCATTGAATTTTTGAGAGCGACATAAAGACAGAGATTAGAAAAGGACATGTTTACAAAGCAAAGCATAAAGCAACACCATAATTAGTTCCTGTCAAGAGTTGGCTGGGGACTTTGCCTCAGCAGACGCTGCACAGAGAAGACCTCTACAGTACAGCACAGAAGCAGCACATAATTCCATCTTGAACATTCTAGTTTCTGTTACCACTGAAAGGTTTGTTCAGATGGATGCCAGGGCCGAGGAGAGCTCACAGACTTCACTCAGGTCATGTATGTTGTGCTAAGGAATGCAAAGCAACTGATTGCGAATTACAGTTATATCAGATAGATAGATAGACGGACGGACAGACGGACGGGCGGACGGACGGACGGACGGACAGATAGATAGATAGAACACACACACATAATGTCAGGCATTTAGGTTGCCTACACAAACCCATCTCTATAACACCTTCTGCTAGGACGAGGACGGCTTCAGAAGAGGCTGTACCACCTTGCAGTGAACCAAAACCTCTGCTTCCTAGTCTGTGGACTACCTCCATCGCAGGGGAGCATGGACCTCGTCATCGCTCATTCATTCAGGTCCTCAGGAACTGGGTCAGCCAATGATAAAGGAGGATAAGTGGTCATGAATGAGACACACGCACACGCGCGCACACCCACACGCACATTCACACACGCACACACACACACACACACACACACACAAAGATCCCTCTGGGGATCAGTGCTTGCCTGATGTTAGTACCAGCATCATTGGCAGCGTGCCAGGTATTGCCATGAGGACTTGCTCTCTTGTAGCAGATGATTCAGGCTGCATTAAAAATCCGCCTTCAAAGTAGACTGTTGGTGTCTCAGTTGGTTGACCAGTGGAGGAAAGCAAGTTTCAGTTTCTGTTTCTTCTAAAGGCCAGGCAGTATTTGGTAGATAACATATTTGATCAGATCTTTACACATTGACATCATGACATCAATAGGACAGTACATAGTTCTAGATATTTTTATTGTCTTCCATATATGCTCCAAATAACAGACTTTGCTCAATGTTCAAAGCCACTGATTCATTCATTGGTTGTTCCCTTAATCTTTGAGTGAAAACCTACAGGAGGTTGCCTTTGAGGTTCAGAGAGGCTATTGTAAACAATGGTAACAAGTCAAGAAGGAAATGCATTTGAGGGACAAAGGTTTTCAGCCATAATTGAGTTGCTTAATGTACGATTGCAACTCCAAAGGTCAGGCGACATGTTGAGTCACTTTGAATTGGACGAGGCGCGCATCAAAAGCTCTTAAGAATTGCCATAGGCCCGAGAGACAAGAAGGAGGTGGGGGGATGTTTTAATGGAGAATGTTTCTGACCTAGACACAGTTAAGCCAGTTAAGAGAGAGAAGAGAAGTGTCTAAATTAAAGACCGCCTGACCCAAGGAAGCAGAATGGTTTCAAATGTTTTTCTCCTCAAGTTACACTTTCCACACAACACAAGCACCCCCTAAGAGAGAGAGAGAGAGAGAGAGAGAGAGAAAGAAACTAAAAACTCAACTCAGCAGTGTAACGTGACCTACTTCACTACCTTTCAGCTCTGTTCATTTCTCTGACAGACGTACACAGGTTGTGATAGAGAACCTGAATGTGGTGTGCAGGTGCCCCATTTACTCACTGATCACTATCCATACGGCCTATATCTACCCTGATGTGCCACTGAAACACTCTCACTGAGAGCTCTCTCTCACTCTCTCTCTCTCTCTCTCTTTGCTCCCCTCATCCAGCTCCCTCTCCCATTGGACGACTGCTGACAGGGAATCACTGACTCAGTGTCAAAGTCGTTATCCATCGAGACTGTAAACCTTTGGCAGATTATGTTTGTGTGTATGAATGTGATATGTCATGATAAAATTAAGTGGACAACTGCATGAATACAGAAACCTAATTGACCAAGCGGAACTAACGTTTACCCTGTGGTAAGCATGTGGAAATGTCAGGAATCATAACAAAGTGACACATCTCGACAGAATTGACGACAAACACATACACAGCGCACACACAGGAACACATATTGTATATGTATGTATATAATGTACAAACACCTTGAAATACATGGGAGAACTCTATCACACACTGACTAACCAACACACACACACACACACACGCAATTATGAACACATACAGATTCCATGCACTTATGTCATACTCTGACCTTTCTGAGTTCACACACACACACACTCACATACACATGCATGCATGCACACACACACACACACACACATGCAAGCATATAGACACACTATATCAAATCACTTGTGCGCACACCCACATTGGAAACATACAAAATACAATGGCACATTAGTATTGAATATCTATATGGGTCTAACATCCGTAAATCGAAGAGCAGCCATACCCTTTGGCGCATGGCCCAGCTAATGTATCTATCCAGCCATGATTGAATACACACCTAATGTATTCATCCGTCTGTGATT
Source organism: Galaxias rostratus (assembly GCA_036024795.1). Classification (NCBI taxonomy): domain Eukaryota; kingdom Metazoa; phylum Chordata; class Actinopteri; order Galaxiiformes; family Galaxiidae; genus Galaxias; species Galaxias rostratus. The sequence goes on from JAVQJS010158628.1 coordinate 14,404, forward strand.
AAATACGCTTGAGAGAGAGAAAGAGAGCGACCGACAGTTTACCAACCAGGGTCCATTATAATCATCCCATCAGAAGCGCTTCTGTACTTACCAGCAAAGTCATTTTGTATAGTAAACTGCTCCTTATTTAAAGAACAAGTTTATTATACTAGGGGTCAACTATAGTGCCTATTTACTTCAAGTCCCAGTGTCCTCTAAGTGACAAAGTATGACCGATGGTTTGGAATCAAATGAAAAGGTTTCTCATGGGTGGCAATCTTTTTGAGCTATGGCTCCTCAAGTTCCATCCATATAGTGCTGTGACGCTGGATCTATCTTTCCAACCTCCACAGGCACTTCTGTAAATGGTGGGCTGATGTTACGGATGCTGGACCCATCAGAAACCATCTTGGGAATCTCTCCACCGATGCTCCACCAGAAGAGCCACTGTGGTTGCAGAGCCTCCAGACGCTTCTCTCCCTGTGGTATACACTGTAGGGGGGGAGGGGACATTATATTCCTCCCCCAGCTGGACTTCTGCATGCTGCCCACTGTAAATCTAAATAGACAGCTCCAAATCAACTGTGAATGAGTGGAAAGAGGATTAGATTAGATGTTTGTGCGCGTGTGTGTGTGTGTGTGTGTGTGTGTGTGTGTGTGTGTGTGTGTGTGTGTGTGTGTTTGTAGTTAACTTTATGTGATTGGAGCCGTTATACATCACAGGGAGTGGAAGGAATCTGTGCAAACCTTCACGTTAATTGATTGTGGGAGACACGCCACTGAACAGACACACTCACACTCACACACAAACACACACACACAGAAAAAAAATATAAAATTATAATACATTTAACATGGAAAGCGTTTTTATTGTAAAAGCACACACACACACACACACACACACACACACACACACACACACACACACATACAAAATTCCCCTCCTTCCCAGGTGTGATAAGCGGTCACTGTGGTAACCACTTTCCAGCTGAGTAATATGATGTGCTGAGTGACAGCACTGAGCCCTGCCCTCTCACTCTCTCTGTCCACTAACACACTGACGGCATGCACCCTACGGCACAGCAGTGGAGGGATCAGATGCTTACTCTGTGGAACTGTGTGGCAACGGAATGAGTAGGAGGCACACAGAGACAGCCTCACCTGAGGCATCATCCCAAGATGGCTGAACCCTTGAGGACCTTAGCCCGGCCGCAAGGGCAACCAATAAATAGTTCTATTCCTTGTTGGAGTGTGCTGTGTTCACAAGGTGGCAACAACAGAACTATTGTTGTTTTGCTGTTCTTAATAATTCAAAACAACACACCTACATTGGCATTTTGGAGATCAGTGATTTTTTTGGTCACGTCCATTCTGCTCTGTCGAAATGGATGGTTTTAACACTCCTCTTCATGAAGACACTCACACTAAGCTAAAACGGCAGGTGACGTTTCTACCTGAATTCACACACACAAACAAACCCTCACACCCTACCACACACACACACACACATACACACACACACACACACACACACACACACACACACACACACACACACACACACACACGGCGACCAGTACCCTTGTGCCGGGCCGGGAGGTGTGACTCAGCATCTGGTTGAGACAGATCTGACAGGAGGCCGAATTGGATCCGTCCTGATGCTGTCACACTCTAATGAATCTGAACCCTCTCACCCTGCATCCCTCCCTCCCTCCTTCATATCCTCACCTTCCACACTCACCCTACCACCCTCTCTCCCTCCCTTCTCCGACCCTCCCTCACTCACCCGGCCTCCCTCCCTCCCAGCCTATTTTATTCCATCTCTTTCCTGGTTCACTTTCGCTCTCCCTGCTTCAGTCCACTCCTCTTCGCACCCCACCCATCCTTCCCTCTTCACCTTCCTCCCTGCCCCTTCTCTTACTTTCTTCCTCTCACCGTTCTTTCCTCTCTACCTCGCTTTCCTCCCTCCCTTGCTTATTTTTCCCCTCTCTCCCTCCCTCTCTAGCTCTTTCCCTCCCTCCCACAACCCTTCACTCCCTTGCACCCTGCCTCCCACCCTTGCTCTCTCAGTTCCTTACTCTTCTCAGTCTGGCTCCCTAGCTCCCATCCCAAAGAAGTGCAAGATGTGTGTGTGTGTGTGTGTGTGTGTGTGTGTGTGTGTTTGTGTGTGTGTGTGTGTGTGTGTGTGTGTGTGTGTGTGTGTGTGTGTGTGTGTGTGTGTGT
>JAVQJS010158630.1:0-15862 GCA_036024795.1 Galaxias rostratus
CACTGTGAACACAGGGCCATCTGTGTGGGACTAGTCCACCTGCTGCTGTCTAAGCACACACACACACACACACACACACACACACACACACACACACACACACACACACACACACACACACACAGAAACAAGGCACGAGGCAATGGAAATATTGTTAGTGGAACTTTACCTTCCAATCATGGTCGAGTGTTGCTGGACAGCAGCTTCCAGCAGCCGCTCCAAAATGGTCCACTCTCCCATGGTCATTGAAAGACAGGCTCAGTTGTATGGAGAATTGGTTTTGATGGACTTTAAAATGTGTGTACTGGTCCCCCTCTCCTCCGAATGGATGCAGTGTTCTCCTCTACTGATGGCTGCCCAGAGGAGGCACATCGGCCCCTGGTGGCCACCCCCCACCACACCTCCCCTCACCTGGGTCTTTCTGCTCCCTTGCCGCTAACCCGAATCCACTATCCGGTCTCCTTGTGAGCATGTGTATATGTCCTCTGGCTGTACTGTCCCGTCCTCCAGGCGGAGAAGAAGGTGCTGTTTCTTCAAAGCCCTGCCGTATGCCTCTCCCCTTTTCCCTCACTCCCCCTCTCCCCCCTCCTCCCGGTGCAGTGATGCTCGTCCTCCCCCTGCTGCACCACTCGACACAATGCTACAGCATATGCCGTAGCTCACTCCATCTGACAGCCATGATCTCCCTCTCTCCCCCACTCTTTCTTTTATGCCTCCCACCTGTCTCCCTTTCTCTCTGTCCTCCGCCCTATCCCCAGGGCACTCCTCCAACCTCAGATGCACTCCCTGCCATTGGCGCTCCTCAGAGCTTGCCCTTGCATCGTGTGTGGACTCCCCACCTTCAGAGTGTTCTTCCTTCTCTGACCCAAAAATCACACACGCGCGCGCATGCACAGAAACTGTGCCCAGCTGATCCCTCCCTCTTCTCCACTCCCCACATACGATTGTACCCAATGATCGAACGTCACTGCTGGAATTTGCCCTCCCCCATTTACTCCAGTAGATTGTCGCCCCACACCAGTGTGCAGAGTGCTTGCTGCACACAGTGCTGTCTACTGAATGGCATTGTAATTAGAGTGGCTGCTCCTCCGGCTCCAATCACTATAAGAAACCATCAAAATCCCCACCTACACACATACGCATGCCCACATGCATGGATGCGCACAAACACACAGACCCCCTAGTAATAAATAAACTGCCTTCCTGTGCCCAGCGAGGCAGAGGCAGTGTGCTGCAGTCAGTCAGTCAGTCAGACCTGCTGCTCTGCCTTGGTTCCCCAAGCTAATTCTGGCGCAGTCCATCGCAAGGAGTCATGTTTGCCACGGAGAGGAGCCATGATGAGTGACTGTCGAGAAAAGAACTATTTCAGGGCACCATCCACTCTCAGCACTCTACCTTTCCTCACGTCCTTCCTTCTTCCCCCGGGTTGTTGCGTTAGACGCTCAGTCTCTCTGTTCGTTTCCTCTGAGCTTTCCAGGTTTTCTATCCTCTGTCCTATCACTCTCCTTCACGTGTGCTCCCTTCTCTGTCACCCAGTGGAACATCGCATTGCACACACACACACACAGCCACGCTCCTGCCCTCTCTTTCGTCCCTCCCTGTCTCCAAGAAAATTTGCTTGCTTGAATTGCACCCAATCGCTGCTTTATTTCTGTTTACTGGGTTGGCGTCTTCGTTGCAGTGTGTGTGTGTGCATTGTGGTCTGACACACTATTGGATCTCGGGCAAAGGATATGCAATCAAACCTCCTGTCCTCCTTCGGTCCGCAGTGCTCTATCTCAGACTGGGGGCTTGGCAGCACCTTTCTATTTCTAGCACTCCCTCTCTGATGTTATCCTAATGGTCTCCATCACACCTTCCGTCAATATCGCTGGTGTATCTGAAATGAACAGGGACTCTTCTGCATTCCTTCCATCCTTACAATCAACAGCACTACACACACCTTACATCCATATACCTTCACATACCCGTTTGACTTTGTCGCAATCTCACCATATTTTATTCCTGCTCATCATTGCACGTGTGTCTGTGTGGTCATGGTAACTGTCTTCAGAATCATTTGTGTCATTTCTGTGAAGTGGCCACAAAAAGGCTCTGGGAATCAGTATGATGGTAAAGAAGAGGTTCACAACCACAATTTCTACCTATACAAACAACTCCAAAGTAAATTCATGATGAATCAACCTTGTGTCTACATTTATATGTTTTAAAATTATTTGACTTTGTTCAGCATCTTGCTGTGGGTTTTTTGCTATGCCCATCATCAAAAGTACATGGTCTGTAGGAGTCCTGAGGAGGAGAAGAAAATGGATTGGCTGGCCTGGTTCTGGCTCGAGTGAGTGAGTGACGGGTTGACGGAAAAAGCTATGAAGTGCTGGCATCAGCCGACTGGGGCCATAGCTGCTCCTTTGCACAGAGGCATGCAAAAAGCAGAGGCGCAGGTGTAGCTTCAGTGGCCTAGAACAGCCTTCCATAATACACAAAATTGCATAGGGAAAGATTAATTACATAAGAAGGACCTTAGACTGTTACAGCCTGAAATAAGCAAAATACCAAATGCATATAAATGCATAGAAAATATAAAGTTGCGCATATTTGCATACTAACGGTTATGGTATAAATTTGACTGTTCAAAAAGGCAGGTCTAGAAGAAAATTGGAAGATGTGTGGTTTTGTTTGGTTTTAAATTCAAATCTTAAATAAGATTATCGAAAGGGTTTGTTATTATTAATATTCATTATATAGCCTTAATGGTAGACAGAACAAACATGTTAAGCTTTTTTAAGTGATTAACAGTGAATGTAATTCACTCCAGATTTGTGTCACTAACTTCATGTAAATTAATAAAAACTAAATAATGCAATTTCAGTCGATCTAAAAGTGAAAGTTTTGTTGATACTTTGGTGTAGCCAAGTGGTGTCTTCAAATAGCGCAAACTTCATATTGCTAACTTTGACATTAGTTTTCTTCTTTGTCTGGGAAAAATGACTTTTATGTTGCTACAGATACTTTGGAAAATCATAAATCAAGGCAAAAATATTTAATACGTGTATGCTGAAAACCGTGAACGTGTGAAACAACTAAGTGGAAGATCAGAGAGGAAGAACAGCTACATGTAGTGAATGGAGCACAGCAGCTGTAGCAGAAGAATGTCAGCGGAGTCAGGAGAGACCTAATAATCATCTCTGGGTACAAGGAACTAGACTCCCATACCAAGGGGGAGCTTTAGTGGGAGAATGAATTGAACATTTTCTTCAACAGATAATCAGTTGGGCGCCCATTACCAGGTCCATTCGCATCTGCGGCAAGCCCCTTTGTTCTCACTGCCAGGATGAAGTAGCTACGGTACCACAGCTGTGAAAAATATATTGTGTGGTACCTGTGCTAAAGACCCCCCCACCCCAAGGACTTACACAGCTACAAGCCGGTGGTGCTGATATTGCAGCTGGTGAAGACCCTGGAGAGGCTGGTCCTTGGCTATCCTCGGCTACTTGTGAGACCATCGATGGACCCGCTGCCTTTTGCTTATCACCCTGGTATCGGGGTAGATGATGCTGTCATCTACCTAATGCAGACATCCCTCTCTCACCTGGAGATGGCTGGGGGCATGGTCAGAATCATGTTTTTGATTTCCCCAGTGCCTTTAACACCATCCAGCCCATGCTTCTGGGGAACAAGCTGGAGAGCTCCGGGGTGGATCCACACCTTATCGCCTGGATCCTGGACTACCGCACCAACTGTCCACAGTACGTAAGGATCAGACAAGACTTTGCATTCTGGTTCCAGAGGAACCACCTCGAGCTCAATGCAGGGAAGACCAAGGAGCTGGTGGTGGTCTTCAGGCGCCAACATTCGGCACCCACACCAGTGAACATCCAAGGCATAGACATTGAGATTGTTAAGGATTACAAGTACCAGGGGGTTCACTTGAACAATAGACTGGACTGGACAGATAATTCTGCTGCTCTGTACAAGAAGGGTCAGAGCAGACTCCCACTGAGGAGACTGGGGCATGCTTGCATGATATGGCACAAAATTCAAGCGGCTAAACTTGAAAAAAGGACCTTCATGTAATTTTTCTGGACTTGGCAAACACATTTGTGTCAGTGCTCCACAAGCTTTAGTGGTCTGCGTTTGAGTTTTTTAAAGTACCAACTGCAATTTTATACCCAGTTAAGGCAGACTCGTAGCATATTCAATTGTGTTTTGCTGCACCGACATTTACCACAGAATGGCAACGTCTGGAAATTGGCATCATGTGTAGGTGTACAATCTCACCCTTGGCATTTGGTAAGGCCATGAAAGTATTAATCTGAGCATTAAAAATTTGTGGATGGTGCTACGCAAACTTAAAGGCGCAGTATGTAGGTTTAAATTTCGAACAATTTGACAAAATCAATGGATGAAATGGGAAAATGTAGAGCAAAGCAAAATGACCTAGAAGGACTTGTGGGAAATGGAATCCAAGAATTTGCTTAATTGCGAGGGCAACCTACGATGTATTACCAACACCGACAAATCTTAGCCAACAGGTAGGTACGGATCCAACATGCCCTGTCTGTGGCCGGGGGGGGGGTGGCTAATTTCAAACACATAATGGCTGAGTGCAGGACGAGGCTTACTCAAGGAAGATACACCTGGCGGCACAATCAAGTACTAGAATGTATTGCAGAAGCAATAAGCAAAAGAGCAAAGGCGCTTAACAGTTAATGCCATGCCAATTGGAGCAGTAAGCGTCATGCATCGCATTGCTTTGTTAGGAAGGGAATCCCGTAAAAGAAGAGTTTTAGAGCAAAACTAAACTTCAGGCAGCGTAGGGGAGCATGTGATTGGAAATGCTTGCTGATGTTGACCAACAACTGAGAATCCCATCAGAGATTGAAACAACCAATTTAAGACTTGATTTACTAATCTGGTCCAACAGACCGTAATTGTTTATTTTAGAGATCTACCAGTCCTGTTGGAAGAAGCAATAGATGAGGAATACAAAGGAAAAAAAACTTTGCCTTATTGAATAGCTGCTGAGACAGAACAGCGAGGTTGGAGAATAAAGGTGTGTCCTTTGGAAGTTGGATACCATGGATTTGCAGCAATATCAACAACCAAACTACTTAAGGAGTTAGGGATCTTCTGGAAATTATTGCGCCAAACCATAAAAGCTATATCAGATATAACAGACAGAAGTAGCCAGTGGATATGACTGAAAAGGAAGGATCGGATAGTCACAAAAGTAAGAACATAATGTTGAGAAACCATCAAAAATTGGTTAATCTCAGGACAAGGGTGTGAAAGGGAAGTCTTTCCTGCAGAGCGTAGTTTTTAAGCCTGCTGGAAAGTAGATAAATTTTCTTCTTTTCAGGTGGTAAGTGTCCCTGCAGAGTTGTCAAAAAGTGCACGCAGGAAAAGGTAAAATGATAAGTAAAAGGATATTTCTTGGAATAAACCACTTTTTGTCTTTCTTAAGATCTGACTGTGCCAAGAGCAGATATAGATGGGGGTGGCTCTGAGATGTTATTGCTCATTGTTAAGCCATCTGTAGGTGTCGTGGCTCAAATTAACAAAACATCTGGGATGGAGAGTGCCCGCTTGAAAACCCTGTCACCAGTCACAAAAGTTACATTAAAAGCCACATTTAAAATGATTGCTAACGTGCTCATACCCGTGAACTCGTGGGCTATCTATTGCTGCGCTTGAATCCCAGTTTATATGATTGTATATGGTCTAACTGTTAAATGTATGCAATTTATGCAGGTATGTAGACATATAAATCTGATGTGAAAGTTACATATTATGATTCTTACATTTCTTGCTTTAAACCTATGATCTGCAACCCTTGACAGTAATGTCAATCAACGGCTTTAAGGGGCATCTGCATTGCTGCCCCAAGGAAGTTTTGTTACACCAGAAAGGACAGTACAGTGTCCCAAAATAAAGCACATGTTGGGAAGCAGTGAATCACCTTTGCCTTAGCACTTGTCATGGCTGCTACTCAGATACTTCCTGATAATTTATGATAATCCGGGTAATTAGTATTCAGTTATCAGTTAGGTACTTTCTTAAGCAAAATCAAGAATCTGAACGTCGCCCTTGAGTTTGTCTGATGTATGTGCGCAAGTCTGTTGCGAGATATTGGATGCACAAAGCCTGATTTTCATTACTACCAAGCAGCACGTAATACACCTTACGTAGCTACATAGGCTTAAATCCTTCCCAATCCCCCTCTCATCCGATCACCCAAGCGTCTTCTTCATTGCGTCGAACAATCGCTGATGGGTCGAGCAGGGCAAGAAGCAAGTGAATATTCGGGCATACTTTGGCTCCATTTTAACAAATTATAACATAGATTACACAATAAATTTAAGCATATAGGCTGATTTTCAATAGCCTTCGAATAACATCAGTGGGATAACCTATGTTTTGTTCGCCATAGTTGTGTAGTAACGACTGAACGTATTTGAAATAAGGGTTTCCTATAAAGCCAAACAACAACAAGATCACCCCTTTAACAGATCTTCGGTCTTTCGTTTACATGTCACAATATAGCTACATAGGCTTCCTCAGACCCGAAGACCAATGCGAGGGATGAATTACCATTTTAACTTTTCTTTACTGAACCTATGGCGGTGTTCCGGGTAAATTTAACGAAAGACTCAGAACCAAAAATCTACTTGAGGGGTGAACCTAGGCACGAGCGATCAGGAAACAAGTTGTCGGTTTAGTTCCCCTAGGAGTCTTTCTTTTTCTTGTAAGGTGACCACCACATGTTTTAATTTTGACAACGCTCATAATCGTCATTGATTACTCGTCATTTCGCATTAACCACCATCATCCCCGTCCAATGAACGAAGACTCGAGAGAAGAACTGAGTCCATCCATCCATTATCATCACCGCTTATCCTATGCAGGGTCACAGGGGGCTGGAGCCTATCCCAGTTGACTTCGGGCGAGAGGCAGGGTACACCGTGGACAAATCGCCAGTCCATCGCAGAAGAACTGAGTCACTTAAATTAATTAATCTTACCATCACTAGACAAGAACAGGACTTTCCAAATGTAAGCACCAAATGAACGTTTACATTTGCTAATGCAACAACACAGAAGTTTAAACCAGGCTTAATTCTGGCGCAAATTGGCTGCTGTGGTATCACAAAGACTAATTGATGTGATAGAAGTCTCTGTCCGGCATTCCGTTTTGTTATGTGAACCTAATTGGCGACCAATTTTCTCCAAAGCGCAAAAAACTTAATCCATCAGAATTACTATTATGCTTTACTAAATGAAATACAACAAACAATTACAGTAAATTAATGAATTGAGAACCCAAGTGTTTATCTCTCCGGCTACCTTTTTTTCTGAAAAATTCCTTCATATACTTACAATTATTGTAAACATTTGTAATTACTACTCTCAAAGTAGAGGTGGGCAAATAAAACCTTTACTTTTAGAAATAAAACATTTACATAAAAGCATAGTAAAAAGGCAACATCGACGAATAAAAACCCAACCTAATGCTTTATTGTGGAAATAGGCTTTTGATAGCATTTATTACACCATGAAGATGTGTTCGTAACTAAATGCAGTTTTCTTAAGTCAGTATGACACAAATTACTGTAGCAGCGCAATCTACAAACATTGGTGCACATCATGGTCATAATCATTCCTCCCAATAAAACCGTTTCAGGTATAAAACGTTGTAAACCAAAACATGTTTTGTTTTTTTCAAAAGGGAAGAGTTGATAAAATAAGTTTCCATATAGTGCTTATCCTATTAGAAGTTATCATGGGACACTCATACTGACGATGCAAAGATTAAGCATTAAGATGAATGAGACTGTATTTATAAATATTAGTTAATGTAGATTAAATAGACGGAATAATGTTAAATAAGAAAAAATTATAGCAAACAAAACCAAACAAGTGAAATTGAATCAAACAAATCCTTGCAAACCTATAAGTACCCAAAGCCACAAAAGCATTTTATATTTTAAAGAAAAGTCTGAAATCTAATCTCATTTCACCAGTTGTGACTATTAATATTCTTATGTGACTAAATACTTTCAAGTTATTCAAGGCAAAAATGTCTGATTCTATCAACTTTTTTTTTTTTTTTTTTACAATCAAGCCTAAATTGAAAGCAAATAGATTAGAGTAGATGACAGCTAAGGTGAAAATAACCTTTGATGATCTTTGACGTGGAGTAAAACATGCCAAAAAGATATTAAGTTGAAATGTTTTCTTTGACTATAGCAAGACTATTTATTTGCCGTTGTATGCCTTGCGTAAGTGTCAGCTTGGCAGAGTCACCATATCATTCTAGTGCATTGAAGAAAAAACTCAAGCGTGGGACGAAGAATATTATGTACTAACAAAGGCAACTCAATATCTGTAGCTGTTTTTCTCCATTCGAGCAGAAAGCCTTGACTGCTAAATGAGAGTTGTAAAACTGAGGCTGGTAAAGGTCCAGTTGTTTGGGCCCTACAGTAACTCAAAACAAATTCCTCCAAAACACTACTTAAGAATTGAGATGCCTTTGAGGCCAATATGATTTCACGATGGACATTCAAGTTCCTCAAAACATTTGAGTACTTTTGAAACAGCATAAAAACAAAAGTAACATTGTGCTTAACAGATAAACAGTGTGTGTATATTTTTCTCTCTCTCTCTCTCTCTCTCTATATATATATATATATATATACACCTATTTGTACACACCTTCTCGTTCAGTGTTTTTTCTTTGTTTATATTATTCTCTAGACAGTAAAATGGTACCAAACACATTAAAACTATTAAATAAAATATATGGAATGATTTAGTGAACACAAACGTGTTAGCCAAACCAAATTATGTTTCATATTTAACATTCTTCTAAGTAGCCACCTTTTGCCTTGATGACAGATATGCACTCTCTTGGCATTCTTTCCAGCTTCATGAGGTAGCCACCAGCTATTATCTTCCAACAACCGTGAATAACTTCCCACATATGCTAAGCACTTGTTGGTTTATTTTCCATCACTCTGCTGTCCAAGTCATTTCTAACGATTTCAATTGGGTTTAAGGCTAGTGATTCTGGTCATCTAGTCTTTGTCAAATACCCTTACATAGCTTGGACATGTGTTTTGGGGAATTGTCCCGTTGAAAAACAAAGTGATCCCACTAAGCGCAAACCTGATGGGATGTTGCTGCAGAATGCTGTGGTAGACATTCTGGTTAAGTGTGCCTTGTATTTTGAATAAGTCGCTAACAATGTCACTAGCAAAGCACCATCACACCACCTGCTCGCACTGGTCTACTATCCATTCTTTGTGTTCCTTGGCCCAAGGAACTGTCTTTTTCTTATTGGTCAGCCTCAGTAAGTGTTTCTTTGCAGAAATAGTACCATAAAGACCTGATTCAAGCAGTCTTCTACAACCAGTTGATGTTGAGATTTTTTTGCTACTGAACTCTGTGAAGCATTTACCTAGGCTTTAATATGAGGTGTTGTTGATTGCCGATTTCATTGTAACGTTTGATGATTTTTACGAAAGCACTTGATATATAAAACATTTCCGGTTCGACGGACCTTCATGTCTTCAAAGCATTAAGGAGTCAAGCAATTCGATTTTGACAAGGGATATTTGCTCAAATGAAAGCTTTCCTGGTGGCTACTTCACAAAGCTAGTGGAGAGAATGCCAAGAGAGTGCAAATCTGTCATCAAGGTGGCTACTTTGAAGAATCAAAACAAAAATATTTTGGTTTGTTTAACAGTTTTTGCGTTCACTAGATCATTCCATAAATGCTATTTTTGAGTGTTTTGAAAAGCGCTTTATAAATATAATGTATCATTAATAGTTAATGATGCATTTGTTATGAGTTTACTACCTAGAAAATATTAACAAAGAATAATCACTGAATGATAAGGTGTGTCCAAACTTTTGACTAGTACAATATATTGAATATTTCCCTATTTATTGTACAAAGAAACTGAAATAAAATATGAAACATATTGACATCCACTTTTGTTCTTGTTAAGCTTGAGGTTGTCCAACAGGTAGATGTAGTGTTGTTCTTTATCGGGTCTAGAAATACAGGGGACTGTAGGACTGAATAAAGCAGGCGGATAGGTTCAAGACAGAACAGATCAGAGGAGTGGATGAGGGAGAGAGGACGACAAAGAGCAGTGACAATTCACACACAAAGTTCTGAGAGAAGCGTGGCATTTAGCAGGAGCACCCTCCTTCGCTGACGGGCTTTTCTGGGGGCTTCTCCAGCTTTATGTCAATCACTGGTGGGAGGAGGGGTTAAGGCTCCATTTCAATGCAACCATACCTGATAAAATATTCACTGACACAACCTTTAAGGCAAGTTGGGCATTATTTAAAAAGCCAAACATGTATACAGACTGTTGACAAATTAAAGGGAAAAAAAAAATAGTGGGGAAATGTTACAAATGCAAATCCAGCCAGACATGTGCACCGTATGGTACAACCAAGCAGTTAACATCAAATCATGTTCTGTGGCATGTACAGAAATGCTGAGCAGGCCCAGTTTATTTTGACTTTGAATCAAGCTGGCAAGAGGAAAAGATTTGTAGTGATAGTTCATTGTTGGGGCATGACATGAGATGGCAGAAGCTTTGGTCACAAAGACAGCGTCTGGCTAGCGTTTCGATAGGAAGTGATAAATGTGACATCTGCATTTAGATCTATGGGAAAGACATCTGTGAACAGGGTAAAACCTTGTGGTTTACAGCCCACATTTGATGACCGTGATGCTTGTGCATCAATGTACATTTGTTTAACTTGTAATTAAAAACAGCTTGTATTTGTATACTTCCTACTTGAAGTTTCTTTGTGATTGGAGTGCATTTGGGGAAAAAATACTATCTGACTGTTAGTTTGTCACTTTGACCTTTAAATCCCCACCAAAATGTTTATAGTTATCTCAAAGGAAAGGCCAACAACTTTCTAACAAATCCATCGGGGATAAAAGACCAGGGCGCAATATAACATTGGGGATTTGATTAAACAAAAACATAATAGAAGGCTTAAGCTGTTATGAGCTGAACTTTAGAGTACACAAGTGATTGACTTGAGTATTAATTCAGAATTTTTGTGGTACAATTCCTGTTTTCAAGAATCAATTTAAAAGAACCAGAACATGCGAAACTTCAATGATCTACCTAGGAGGACAACACCACATGGTGTGCTATCAAAAGATACTGTCTTCTCGGCTCTTGTCCTGTGTGCTCTCCATGCCAGGGAGGGCGGCTGCCACACGCCGGAATAGCTGCAGAATGACAAGAAAATAGATTTCTAAACTCACCAACCAAATAACTGAAAACCACTATCACAGGAAGAGCAGGATTAGAGTTATGTGGGAGCCAGGGATGCTGGGCTCCCGTAAGGAGGGTCTGAGCTCCCATGATAGCAGTGAGGTAATACATATGTGCGGGTTACCAATACAGTGCATGTAACAATTACATTTAAAGCATGATCTATATTCATAAACCTAACCAAGAAGCATAACCATCAACATAAAAAAAAATTACAAAAATCCATTCTTAGCCAGAGTCTCCCAACTATAAATGTAAACGATAGGAAGAAGACATCAGTAGATGGGATTTTGAAAACACAAAACACACACGCAAGCAAACATGCGTTCTACCTGTTTGACATTGTAGCCTGTCTTTGCACTTGTCTCTATAAACAGAACATTCAGCTCTTTGGCTCTCTGCTCTCCCTCCTCTGTGGTTATCTGTCTGTTGATGAGCCACCAGTCACACCATAAGACAGGTACATTCACACAAAAAGAGACGCATTCATACGTAGACACAAAAAAAGAAGAAGAAAGGGGGGACAAAAACGACAAAGGAAAGTGAACAAGTGGAAGTAGATGTAGATGCCATGTCCCATTCTGTTGCCCATGCTGCTCCCAGGGCTTGGTTTTAAAAGTATTATATGTCAGAGTTGAGTTCCAAAAGGGGTAGTACTCTACCGAATTTAACCAAACAATATTATTGGAAGATAACCTTTGGCCTCTTTGAATGTGCTGGGTGACCATCCAAAGAGCCTAAGTAGCAGCAGAGGCAGCAAAGACAGCACAGCTCTTTTACATGAACTCACCTGCTTCACATTGTAGCCCGCTTTAGCACTAGTCTCAATAAACATTACATTTAACTCTTTGGCTTTCCGCTCACCCTCTTCAATAGATACTTGCCTGTAGTGGATAAAAGGAGTGAAAGTAATTAAACCTTTGGGATGATTGGATCCACTTGAACAACGTTAAATGTCCAAACACTTTAACTTCTCTGTACAGTGCAAATATCAAGGAGCCGTATTCCACTTACACTGTTAATCATTTGTTATTTCTAATAACAAATAAACACACCAAATATCCTACTTTCTTACATACTAAAACAGACAGTAAGTTAATTAAATACAACTTTGACTATTTACTAAATGGAGAGTCGAGTTATGGAACACGATGTATTTGGTGCTGAGGGGCAAGATGGTTAGTTGTTGAGTGAAGGGATTTAATTTGTATCTCACACGTATATTGACCAAACAGAAAACAGAAATGTTTGCTTATGTAGTCTTTTCAAAGCAACATTAATACATCATAACAGGGCTGCAATAATTCTGTCAGATTTTAAGTCAAAATGTTATCAACGTGTAAGTGCCGGTTCCAAGTATTTTTCATCCATTCACTAGTGCTCTAATACGCCGCTTTATACATTTTTTGTCTGTTTAATTTAGCATGCTCCTTACACTTTCGGTTTTAAATAGTTTTTACAGACCGTTTGCTAGTATTCATAAAAACAATGAAATGCTTAGTTTCAGTATTTTATTGTAATTGGTGGGTTTTGTTATGGGAATTTAAAGGTACAGAATAAAAGTTAGAATTTATATCATATAAAGGTATAGGTGTGCTAAATATGAGCAACCTAGACCCAGTTTACAGCTTTAAATATCATCAGTAGAGCGTTTGCAAGGAGGGCTACCTGCTTGTCAACAACCTCACATGCCCACTTCTCTGCAAAATCCCTGCTTACAGCGTCACCCTCAAAATAAGATCCTTACAATTTGCATTGCAGACAGAAGTAGCAGTGGTGTGAACTAGTAGTTTCAATTTCAATGGTAAAATAATCAGGAGGGAACTCATATCAACATTTCAGCAGGAGTGTATTGTCTTATTTTATGTCTGCAGCGCAGTTCACTTGTGATACGATCGCCAGATGCCTAAAAAACTAAGGTTGAGGAAACTTGAGGACATAGGGGGGCTGGGGACGGTTACAACACCTTTTGAATTTCTCTGTTGCCATTTACACGTGTGTTCAGTTTAGAGCTGTCCCTCAACACACGAGGATGTAGTAGTGCTAAAGCGGTTTTTTAGGGGGCTGGCACCCGGACTGTCTGGTCGCTGATGATGGAAACTCTATCACATCCGCATTTTCTCGTGGAAATGCACTTCTAGTTTGATTAAACATCTTACAAAAGAACTAGTGCAGGTTGTACAAGACTTAGTCCTTGCAGTTGTAAATGAGAGCGGAATCATGCCTCTCACCTTTTATCTGCAAGGTCCGTCTTGTTCCCCACCAGCATGATAATAACATCACTTCCTCTCTCAGTTCTGACATCATCAATCCATTTTGTGGTTTGCTGAAACGAGTTGACATCTAATACAAGGAAGGAGTCAAAAGATTTATGTTAATCTCGGTTCTGTAATTGCACTATAACTATTACTTAAAACGGGGCAAAATTTTTATTTAGAGAGCATAAACTTAAAGAAATGTGTATATTATGGGTTAGTTTAGTCCTCTAAAAGAACAGAAGCATAGTTACTTTACTCCCATATGCTACATCTACATTCAATTCATTCTCCTGTCCATCATGGAAGCGTGGCAAAAGCTGCCACAGCCTATTTTCTGGTTTGCTAAAACATGTTCTCAAAGAGAGCCCTACTACTACCTTTCTATTGATTTTCCTGCATTCTCACATCTTCTACCCTCATAAATGCACCATTGTAACAAGTTTAAAACAATATATATTTTAAAATGGGGGGAACGCAAGAAACCCTTTACCTAGTACTGACAGGAAGACATTTTTCCCAAGCTCCGTTGGAACAATAAAACTGATACATATTGCTTTAAAAAAATGAAATGGTTGCACTCAAGTTATTTAAAACCCCAATACCTATACGCATCTGTCTCCTTTATAGAATAAGGTTTTTGGAAAAAGCGCAAATGGAGACTTACAAACAAAAATCATGCAAAGATCTGACAGATGTAAAACTTTTCCAGGTAAAAATAAAACATAGGAAACGTGATAAAGGGAAAGAGAAAACATTGGGTATTTTCCATTCACATTCAGATGCAATAAGAGTGAAAGTAGAAGCACTGGACAACAAAAATGTGGGGAAATCCACGCTAATAAAGAAGACATGTCTTGGTTGCGGTCCTTCCATGACTGGGCACTTCACTCACTTGTGATGTCATAGACTACCATGGAAACAGTGGAGTCTCAAATGTAGCTATGGATCAGACTCCGGAAACGCTCTTGGCCAGCTGTGTCCCAAAGCTGCAGCCTCACCTGAACAGCCGGTGTTAACATCAGCACACAGAAAGAGAAGGAAAGAGGACGGGGAGATGGAGGAGAGAGGGAGAGGATCTGGTAAGAGAAGAGGTGAACTGGACAGGATTTGGGAGGAGGGAGGGGGCAGACACCCACACACAGTGTGTCGGCTAGGATCGGGGGTACTTACTTGTGATATCGTAAACGACAACCGCAGCAGCCGAGTCACGTATGTAACTGGGGATGAGGCTACGAAAACGCTCCTGGCCAGCCGTATCCCACAGTTGCAATCTGATCTGTGGAGAACGAATTGGTAGGAAAAAAAGAATTGATAGAGACGATGTGACGAGAAACAAAACCAAAAAGAAAACTAAAACAAAACTAGATAAAAATAGTATAAATTGAGGTGCACTAAATTACAAGCAAGCTTTTGCAAGAACATGAACAGGAGGAGATAAGAGCCAAAAATAAATTTGAAAAGATTGCTTCTGAAATGTGTCTGTGAATAAACAAAAACAACTCAAGATGGAATTTTATGTTAATGTTTTTTTTAATCACATTTACTAAATATACATTGTTTAAATACCAGCTCTATATTGTAGTGATAGAGAGTAGATGCCCCTTTTCTAAAAAATAAAATCTTCCATAAGACACTAATTGGTAAATAAAACTCTTTAAACCAGCTATAAGTAATTTTTTTACATAAACGTATGATAAAAAAATGTCTTCTAATTGCACATTGTCTATGAAAGAATTAAATTGTGGTGCAGAAGCGTCTTTGAGGTTTCAATGTTTAATACTCATTTTGTCAAACACCAGGTACAATCTCCATCACACCTGTAAAAAATTGCTTTATGGCACAAGGAAGTGTGTCAGTAAACCAGGAACAGATGCCGCAGTGTTTGATCGTGCTTGCGCTATGCAGTGACTGTGAGCATCCTGCATGATGGTTACGGAAATTAATTAAAAAGCGAATGGTAGGCTTAGTTAAAATCACCCACTACAGATCAAAATATCATAGGTAGTTTAGTTCAATAATATGAGTCAAAAATGTTGTCTGCAGAGCAGAACTCAGGCAATTATCTCAAAATATAAGGTATATATAAAAAAAAAAACATTTAAACTTTTATGCAAGTGACCAGCTACTGCAATTCTTATTTTTTTGGGCGTAGGCAGAGCATCACGCTTAGCCTCCTGTTCAAGTGTTGCTTCTACTCCTATTTAAGTTGAACAGTAGGCTGAGCGCAATGCTCTGCCTCCGGGGGGGGGGGGGGGGGGGGGGGGGGGGGGGGGGGGGGGGGGGGGGGGGGGGG
>JAVQJS010158636.1:0-14979 GCA_036024795.1 Galaxias rostratus
CGGGCCGACAGCGGCTCCGACAACGCCACGCTGGCCGACAGCGGCTCCGACAACGCCACGCTGGCCGACAGCGGCTCCGACAACGCCACGCTGGCCGACAGCGGCTCCGACAACATTTCGATTGATTTTACAGGTTCAAAATATAATTATCTGATCCAACCACAGGCAAGTCTTTTTGATAAAATCTTAGGATGGCTTCAGTAAAGCTGCACAATTCGCTTGTAATTGAGCACATTTCTGTAATTGTAAATGACAAATTTAAATAAATAAAACTTTTTAAATGTTCTTCAGGCTCTTTCATGGTTTTAGTCACTTCAAGGTTAATTCTACTTAGCCCTAGTTTTCGATCAAAACAAACAGCTCGGATTTGTTAAATTCAGTTTCTTAGTCGTACAAAGATGCATAATATAGATTTCAGTGAGGTACCATGTCGGCAATTGCAATTCGTTTTTAGAGCCTAGTTGTGCTAGGATTGTGATAAGTAGGAATAGGGGATACATTTGCAGTACACTTGACAAAGGGTCCTAATGGCCAGCGTATGTACTGATGTTCAACTCTCGTTTGTTTAAATAGTTCTATAAAGAGCAACGCTGACAAGTGCTGTACTTGTCATTTAATAGATTAAGCAAGTGTAATTCAAATAAAATGTATGTAGTTTTGGAAATCCCTTCCATCTACCGAATCTCCCTTTGAATGACAGTCTTCTGTAAATTTGAGAGCTTTGTAGACACAGATGTTTTAATTTTAGCCAATCAAATTCTTGTACACTCTTATGAATGTTTCTGAACAGTTACAAAGCGTTCTCTCAGCGCACGTTGTTGACTGGGTTGGTTGGTCAGGGAAGTCTCATTTGAGATTTGATAGCTTCCTTTATTCATATTCTCCATCGGTGGTGAGCATCTGGACCTGTGTGTGCATTACTGCCATCTATCCACTGATGCAAACTCTTGCACCAAAATGTACAACAATGCATTGTGGGTAAAATACACCTGGAGTGCTATTTGTTCACTGCTCCCTCAGCCCTCCGAGGGTTGATATTAAAGTTCAAACTTCAGATTTACACTTATGGAACCACACTAAATACACTAAATTCCTCCGAGAGCAATAGTAAATGTGAAGTCAACAGGGCATGTTTAACTGTAATTGAGACGCAACACAAGTATGATTCACCTGATTTAGCGGAGCACTTATTGTGCTGTAAACTCATCCCCTTTCTGGTTGACCACGATGGGATAATATTTGAGAATTTCGGAATAATGTATGGTAGTCAACGAAGAGACTTGACTTTTAATCTTTTTTAAATTGTGTTATGAATTATACACGATGTTTTTCAATGTAAAAGCTCATTTTAGCACGTCACGGAAGTCTACACACTGTCGGTGTCTAATATCGGACAGGACCCACAAAATCTTCGCCGCATATCCTTGCACGTCCGCACTGGTACGGTAGCCGGCGTGCGGAAAAATTTAGAAAAACCTGGCTCATGTCATTTCAGTCAATCTCGAGACTGATACAACACTGGCCCCTGTGGCCTCTACTATGGTATTGGCGTCCTGTAATTCGTATGACCATTTCCTGGTTTCTAACTATGAGGGGCAGGTTATGAAGAACTACTGGAAGGCCATCTTCACAATTGATTCCAATTGGACCAATGTTTTGACCCCCGCAGTCGGTGTTGCTCTTACATTATTGCACATTATCATTGCTTCTGACAAGGTTACGTGGAGGCTTCAGCGCTACCTGCAAGTTGCATTTTGGATCTGGTGGCTAGAAGTTGGCTTCCAATATGATAGGTTGGAATTATTTTCGGATTATATGAATAATGTTTGCCTAGAGAAATATGACTTTTTTAGCAGTCGTCAGTTTGTGTTTAACATGGCTCATTATGCATTAGCAGTTGAAAGATGTGGACATATTGGTTGATGAATTGTAATATAGTATTTATTTAAAACGCCTGTCTATTGTAATAAATAACATGTATTTAAAGAACTGTATATCATGTTTAAGCGTCAGATACGTCACAAAAAACAAGCGTTCTTATTGTGTGTTACAATGTGGATCCACAAATTGAGAGAGCATGTTTGCCCCCTCAGCCATGGCTCAAAACAACAGTATTCCCTGGATAATCTATGACTCCCAGCATGCTCAAAACTTCATTCTCAGTAGCAACAAGGGCTCTAGAAGCTCTGTTGGGCAGCTCTCTTTTTCTGTCCGAGTGGACGGTTTTTCTCTTTAGAGTTTGACCCGTCCAGTCCAACTGGCCATCCGTCAGCTGACCTTAGCCCTACAGGTCTGCAATGTTTCTGGGTCACTCACCAAGTGCCATGGAAACCCTGTTCCTGCTGGTCAGCATCTGGACCATTCAATTCACCAGGAATACTACCTTTTTCCACATTTCTGCTCAGTTGAGTGTTAAACACAGAGGAAATAAGAAAACCGTAAGTAGTGTTACATTATTGTCTACTGGATTACCCTTTCAGCATCTAATAATCATTTCCCTATTTCTACTCTTTATCAGGCTTTTTCCATAGTTGAGAAGTCCCTCCTGCCAGACTACTGCAGCTCTAAAATGGGTGAGCCAATCAATCACCATAATTGGGAAGCAAAACGAGTATGGTTTACTTAGTGACAATGCTGGGAAAATGCGTCCCTCTCCCAATAATAATAAGAAGGCACCAACTGGATGCTTCAGATGGCACTGGGGGTCAAAGAAAAAGACGGATTAGCTGTTTTACCATTTCGAATGAATTGTCTCAAAGTGAAATATGAGGTAATACTGCGTAGAATACAGGAATACATTTACATGCCATTAATTATTTAATTGTTTTGTTTGTTTATTATTTTGTGTTCAGGCTCTTCCTGTGGATTACTACCACCACCCTCAAAATGTCTCCAGCAACAAGCACGGTTTTGCTAGCGTCTATGCCTATGTTCTGCTGCCCTCTGCCTAAAAAGAGGCACCAACTGGATGCTTCAGTTGGCTCTGGAGCTCAAAGAAAATAAAAATGAGTTTTCCTCCCATACAGTAGTTTATTTTTTATTATTTGCTGCAGTGTAGCAACACATTAGATTGCTTAGTTTCCCTTTTCTTTTCCAAGTCAATCATGTGGTGAAGTAGATCAACATACCTGATGTTCATGTCTGTCGCTGAGTTTTTTTTAAAGAAGACATACACTTTATGTGTAAATGTTTTGTATGATAAAGTCATAATTAGGATGTTGTGGAACTAGTATTGTTATTTTTTGCTTGCTGACATTGTCCTGCATTACCTTTAATTAGTCACACGTATAGACACATGCAACCTTCTGGCTGAAGGCACCAAACCCAGTCAGTTTCTCACAAGGTATTTAGCTTACTAGAACTAAACTCTTATCAAATCCCAATACACAATCATTTCATTGAATTCATAAATTAACTTATGTCTAATTGTTATTGTAGCAGATACTGACATTTTGGGAAAATTAAGTCAACTCACTCATCATCAACTTCAATGATGAAAATAACTTTTTTATTTCAAACGTGTCTGACAACGTACTGTACTGTTGCCTTTCGTGTCATCACTGTCAGACATCAGAAGCATAACATTCTGCTTAGCAGAGGTGTAAACACAAAGGCTAACGGAAGGTACCGTTCCTTCACCTTCTCTCCCAAATGGCACAAGGCTTGGCCCAGGCTTTCTCGTCTCTAGGGTGACTGCTCATCACAATAAATCTTCAAGATGGAGGAAGACTAATAAAACATCAGCATTGTGACGGAAACACATCTTGGAATAGTATGACAAAAGAACGTGTGCAATGTCTAAAAATCTGAGGTAATATTTTCATGCAGGGGTATGGTTTCAGATTTTATTGAAATTCAATTTCAAAACACAGGCAGATGGGTAGACACAAGTACAACTTGAACCTCTCAGCAGTTCCTGCCACTGTGTCTGATA
Source organism: Galaxias rostratus (assembly GCA_036024795.1). NCBI lineage: Eukaryota > Metazoa > Chordata > Actinopteri > Galaxiiformes > Galaxiidae > Galaxias > Galaxias rostratus. The sequence continues at coordinate 3,935 of JAVQJS010158636.1, forward strand.
CCAAAGTCAAACCTTCTGCTTTAAACCGTATTCATTAGAGGTAAATTAGCTGGTCCGAAGTGCAGATGCGTATTTTCCTAAGTAAATGCGCGAGTATACTGACCTTGTAACAACAATGTGACTGACTGATGAGTACTCATATGCACATGAAGCAGACATTAGACAATTAAAGCAGTCAACACAAACACATAACACAAGCTAGTATATACATTCAATCATAGATCAGAGTTGACCAAAAAGGAAAAGGTCCAAACAAATTCTTGAAAACATTGTAAAAGGTCTATCTAGCAGGTAAAGAACAGTTAAATGTAAGTCATTTAAAAATATATGTTTCTATTGATTGTGCTAGGACATGAGTAAAACAACTTGGACAATCAAAACAGAGAATTGGTGGTCCACATGTAGGGAACAAATCCACTCCCGTTCAGATTGAAATACTATTTTGGTGTAACTGGATTTCAAACCCCTCCCTCTTGAGTATGGCTAAATCGTCATTCCAATGCTGCAGGCTTCGTGGAATTATAACTGAACAATTCTTGAACGATACGGCTAATAGCACCCTGAAGCTAGCAGTAGAAAGGTCGACCTTTGCTACTGTCTGCCATGTCTATAAAAGTATGCTAAACTAAAAATTACCACTTTGTTACACAGTAGTTGGACATATAAAGGTGTATTCATTGACACTAGTGCTTTAAAAAATAAGAAACCCTTTTATTATATGGTGTAATATTTGGGCTTGAAAACGAGAAAGACACCAGGAAAAAAAATCTGTACCCCAACTTTGGTGAAACTAAAATTTAAATGTAAAATTCAGAATAATATATTCTAAAAGTTAGATACGATTAAACATTTATCCTTAGAATACAAACAATAAGCAGCCAAACTACAGTAAGAATGTTAGCATAAGTATGATTTAAACATCAATTCATCTCATATATAGAACTATTTGTACATAACTTTTTAAAAACATACATATCTTGTGAGTATAAATATAAAGTTAAACTCAATTTACAGTAACTTGAGAGAGAACGACATCATGTTCAAAACTTGGACACTCTGTAGATGCTAATTACAGTATTTGGGATGATTTACTGGACCCTCGTTCCATTTGGAGGTCAAATTGCTTCATACTCTGGTGTCCCCACAAGCGTAGAGCATTAATCATACACACACAAACACTCAGTCACAGAAAACAAGGAGCAGGGAGCCTTTGTTAGACATCTAGGCTGTTTTGGGAGCGTTGGCCCCAGGACAAACAGCCCCGACCAGCCTGCATGGGCATCCACTGCAAATGAGTGTTTTTAGGGGCACTAGCACAGCTAACGTGGTGGCCTCCGTGAACTAAGCGCTTGCGTTTGGAGTTTTGGAATACCGTTCGGAGCGACTTGAGCAGGAGATCCTTGTGTCTCACCGTCTGTTCGTCTTGGTCACTGAAGGTGCCGTGTGCAGTGGGGAACAGGCGGCACTGAGACTCTATCCCATCGCTGACCCTTCTCCGCTCCCATTCAGTCCAACATGGCATCCAGCTGGTCTGCCAGGTCATCAAACATGTTGCCGATGTCGTCCAGAATATTCCCCGCCGCCTTTACTGTGCTGCTGCCACTGTTGGTAGAGATAGAGGGAAACACACTGAAATCAAGGGGAGAGAGAGAGAGATCATAAAGGAAAAATCAAAGATGAGGTGACTCTTACCCATCAGTGCCGTTGTCCTGTGCTAGCTTGTCCTCCACCACTTTCAAAGCTGCCTCTAGCGACGTGCTGGTCTCCTCTAATCTCTTCTGTACAATCACCTCTGAGCCGCCCGCAGCAGCCTGGGCTTTTCCTGCTATCACTGCCTGTCCCGGAAGCTCTCGGTGGGGGTATGTCGGAGAAGGGGAGCATGAAGGTGTGAAAGCAACACTTTGGATACCATTGAAAGTCAAAGCTGAATGGCGACCTGCGTATGCGAAAAACCAAGAAGAAGAATTGGTTAGACAAACCTTGTGTGGACGTAAAACTGATCGGCTAATGTTATTACTAGCTTGGGCTCGCAGAACAGGGACAAGATGCGAGCATGGACCTGTGAGCTCCTGGATTTTCTGTCCTGTTTACCTGCTGCGGCTGAGTTGAGTTGAGGGAGTCTAGAGCCAGGCCTCTTCGGGCTGGCTGGTGTTGATAGCACCGTCTGTGGAGGGCTCACTGGCTTAGGGGCGAGGGTTTGCCCACTGCCGCACGGCCTAGCCACGTTGGTGTGCACGCTCTGAGTGGCCAGCTTGGGAATGGACGTGTGTGTCTGGGTGCTTGGCTGTTTAGGGACGGCTGTCATTGCATTCTGTGGGCCCACCGGTTTGGTGCTTGAGGGTGGCTTGAGGGGACTGGGGGGTTTGGAGGACACGAAAGCCTCAGAGCCTTTGCCCAGTGAGCCGGCTCTCTGGAACACCTTAGTGTTGTTCCCAGTTCTCAAACTGGCTTCCTCGTAGCTCGGCAACGTCCTCTTTGGCCGCACTTCGAATCCGTTGGTCCTGCTAAGCGTGTGCGAGTTTGTGTCGTTCCTGTAAGTGGGGCTTACAGCTTCCTCCGGGGTTTGTGCGTCTTTGTCTTTGGGTTTCTGCCGCCGTTTGACCGTGTCCGACTCTTTCAGGTTGAATTCTGGCAAACCCAGGGTCTTTGGGGCCCCCGGCGATTTCTCTGGTGAAGCCTGGGGCTGGAGTTCAAACTCAGCCGGGCTGCTTGCCGCAACCCTGGGCCTCTGTTTGATGGTCAGGTTGCCTTCCTCGGCAAAGGGGATATTCTGACTGGAGCTATTCTTTGAAGGGGTGGGACAGCTGTCCATCATCTGACCACTGGTCCTCCCTATCTCCGTCTCTTGCTTAGAGCCCTCTATTCTCCTTTCGCCTCTCTGAATTCTCTCCATCCCTGTCTCTATCCTCTCGGTCCCCATGCGTCTCAGGCCCCCCAGCCCCAGGGCAGGAACAGGTTTATGGGGGTTTCCAGTGGGGCTGTAGGCAGAGGGTGCTGGGGCGCTGGGTGAGGGTAGAGAAGAGTCCGGCCCGTGGTTTAGGAGTGGCGGTACGTCGACCCTCCTAGAGGGGCTGCCTGCATTGCCCTGGAGCCGGGCCGCGATACTCCTCACACTGCCTGCGCTCTCCGTCTCCACGCTCCTCTCCGTCTCCGAGGCAGCTTCTGGGGCGCTTCCTCCGCCTGGTTGGCCTGACAGGCTGCCGCTCACTGAGCTCAGCCTCTTGGGGGGCTGTGGGGGCGGGCCTTTGCGCCGGGAGCGCACGGCAAACGAGTGGCTCCGTCCGATTTGCCGCTCCGTTCCCCCGGATGCGGCGCGGCCCGCTCTGCGACCCAGCGTGGCGTACGACGGCACGGCTGCCATGGGAACCGCGCTGCTGCCAACGCTGGCGGAGTCTGGGTCGTCATCCTCAGGCTCCCCGTCAGACTGGGCGTAGCGCGTCAGGCGCTGCGTCCGCTTCTTAGGCTGGCTCCTCAAGCCGTTCTCCCCGGGGCCAAAGCCCTGACCGGGGGTGGGCCCTGGCAGAGCCACGGCGCCCGCCAGCGTCTTGGAGAGCAGCCGTTGCCCTTGAGACGGGCGGAGGTAGCCGTGGGCCCTCTGGGTGGGGGAGGCCTGCGGGGACGGGGAGGGGGGAGAGGACAGGGGGTGGGGCTGAGGGTGGTGGGGCAGGTAGAGGCGCCCGGGCGACTGACAGGTCCTGGGTTTGGAGGGCACGGCGGGGTAGGCGAAGCGGGGCATCTTGCTTGGGGTGAGGGGAGGGGTGAGAGGGGTGGAGACCAGTCTGCTGGGGGGCTGCTGACGCTGGTGGTCCCACATTTGTCTCCTTCCATTTGCCCCTGAATTGTCTGCAGCAGGACCTCCGCCGCCTTCTCCTCTCCCGGCTCGCTCTCCTCCTCCTCCTCCTCCTCCTCCTCCTCCTCCTCCATTCTTCAGGCTCTCTTCCGAGCGGCTGTATGTCCCAGCCAATACCATCGTAGCATGCTGATCCGGGGGACAACCCTGGTAGGAATTCCCAGAGTTTCCGGAATTCCCAGAGTTTGCGGAATTCCCGGAGCCGCGGGAGCGCATGCCGATGCTCTCCTGGCTAACGGATTTGTCAGACATGGCAGTGGACAGGACAACACCCCTCACAGCAAACACCTCGCCCGCCCCGCCCGCTGCCCGGCCCATCATGGCGTTCTGTAGCTCGGCGCTCAGCTCGCTGTCCTGGAAGGAGAGGAGTGCTCTGGGCGTGCGTGGCGACGGACAGAAGTCGCTGGGCGGGTTGGAGACCGGGTGAGCGTGCGAGGCGGGGTGAGCGTGTTCGATGGCCACCAGCTCTAAGGCGACGGGGGGTTTCCGTCGCAGGGTCCCGCCTCCTGGCCTGTTGGCATGGTTACGGGATCGATGCAGGTCGCAGAGTCTCTTGACAGCCAACATGAGCTTCTTCTGATGACCTGGGACGAAGAGAAAGGTGAAATTAAAAGACCTTTTAAATATGAAGACTATCTATATAGGGCTTCAGAAAAACATCCTCTTATCTTTTTCTTGATTTTAGACGGAGTGTGTGCCATAGGCAGACCTACCCAGCTTGGTAATGCCTATCTCCTGCAGGTCCTCCCAGGTGATGTCCTTAACAATGGGGATGGTGTCATAGCCGTTCTCACACAGCCTCTTCTGGTACTGGGGGAGACCTATGGTGCTCAACCACTCACCCAAGTCCGACTGAGAGACAAACGTATGTAAAAAAAATAAAAGATAGGGTAAAAATGGAGAGGGAGCAGAGCATTAAAACAGTAGTTGGCAGAGACTAGTTTGTAGTAAGCCGTAGATTGGACACATAAAGGTTGTGGGGTCAGGGGACTTACAGGAATGTAGTCAGGTAGCCACTCCGGGATGCTCAGGTTGCCTATCTCCATGGAGATCTTCTTACGGTGGCCTGGCTTGGTCACACCGATAGCAGTGAGGTCCTAGAGGGGGATATGTTCATTTAATTATCAAACTATATTGATGTGACTTCAATTGAGGAACACGGAGCTTGGATAGGTCTTCAACGGACTTTTCCCTGGCTCACCGTGGTAATGCAATAATGCACACACGACACACACACACACACACACAAACACACTCAACCAGCTGTACCTCTGGGGTCATCCTGCTGATGGTGGGTACGTCATAGCCGGAGGTGATGAAGTTGGACGTGTACTGCTCCAGTTGGAACTCACACAGCCACTGGTAGATGGCCTCTGAGTCCTACATCGAACAATGGGCCGTTACCACACACACACAGTTTTGATTATTCATTTTAGGTTCCGCATATGCCTGGATGGACACAGACATTCACAAAAACACACACACACACACATGCTGACCTTGCCATCCAGTAGATGTTGTGGTCGTACAAAGCCGCCCTGCTCCCCGGGGCGTGGAGTTCCATTGACCTGTCGACGGGGACAACCTACAAAAACAGCACACACACCACACACACACACAAGCATGCACGACCGCACACACAAGCGCACACACACACACACAGTTAAATCTTGAGTGAGATGCCAACTGTAAAACACAGTGGTCCGAGTGACTGCACGCCTGGCGCACCCTGAAAAAAACAAACACACACAGAACAGGGGACTCTGCCAGCGAAAACAGCAGAGAAACAAATAATACACACCGCGGTACATGTCAAGGCATCCAACTGATAAATGACAAATAAATGGATAAACAAACGCTGTACAGGGCGGTGCAGCCACTACAAGCCCCTCTCTGTGCTCAGTCCCTGCCTCTCCAGCTGAATGTGGTGCGGAGCTGGCTGGAGCTGAGGAGGGAGTAGTGTGTGTGTGTGTGTGTGTGTGTGTGTGTGTGTGTGTGTGTGTGTGTGTGTGTGTGTGTGTGTGTGTGTGTGCGTTATCGCCTCCGTCTGAAAAGCCCAGTGAACCAGACACATGACATATATCACCACAGCTCACTGAGGAATGCACCTTGTCTCTTTCACCTGAGGCCACTGTTTTTCCCACTCACGTCTCTCTTTCGTTCGTTCGTTCTTTCTTTCTTGCTTTCCGATTCTCTTCCCAGCACACTGTCCCTCAGTCATATGGTGAGCGTACCAGCTCCTACAGAATATTTGGCCCAGGGGGGCAGAGTGTGGGGGGGGGGGATAAGGCCCTCAATTATTGTGTGTCTGCCCAACCCGTCAACTTGCCACGCTAATCACAAGGCCACGGGGAGTGTGTACGGTACGGTCCGTACCAGCTCCACCTCACCCCCGCACTGATACACAGTAGCAGGACGAGACGCTGGGGTTGTTGGCGTCCCTGTGGGGCGTGTGACATAGGCAGAGACAGCCACCGTCATCAGCGCCCCAGGCTGTCGCTGTTTGTCGGTGGGAAAGCCCCAGTGTCGGTCTCTGTGTCCTCCCAGAAGCCCAAAGCTCATTCAAATTAATGTCGAGCCCTCTTTCTCACAAACTTGTCGAGGCATTGTTTTTACAAAATTAGGGGGTCCAGCTTTTGACGGCGTCCAATCCATCTTGGTGGCCTTCAAAGGACGCCGCACTGTTGAACGCTTCTGACTACTCTAACTGTTCTCTAATTTATCACAGAACTGCTGAGCCAGGAGGAAAAAAACACATTAAACACATTCCGTGTGTAATTCAGAGAGAGAGAGAGAGAGAGAGAGAGAGAGAGAGAGAGAGAGAAAGAGAGAGAGAGAGAAAGGAGGGTGAGACACTCTCTACTTACTAATGTTGTCACATTCCCACACCGAGCGAGCCGGGTTTTGTTATTCATCAGCGAACCAAGTCGAAGACAGAGTTCAGGTCTCAATATCACACTGACACGTCAGGTAACCACCTTGGCAAACACAGACTCTTACCCTGTCCGAGGAAGGAGAGCGGCGGGGCTCCGGTCGTTTTGCACCTCATGTCTTTCGCTCCCTCTCTCTCTCTCTCTCCCCGTCTCCCCACCTCCACCTGCTGAACTCCGCAGCGCTGCTCTTTGCGACCTACCCTTCTGGGAAATGTCAACACCCCTCCTGTCCTCTCTTCTTCTCCCTGTGCTCACTCCATCTGTTATTTCCACAACCCCCCCCTGCCCACCCTCCCCCTGCCTGACTTCTTGTTTTCTTGTCGTTGGCTCCTACGCTGGCTGCTGTGCCCTCCTCCCTCACCCTCTAAGCCCATAGAAACAGTTTGCTCGGGTGCGTGTTGTTCAACAGAGAGCTCTGTGCGCAGGCCTTACACAGCAGAACCCTCCTGAGGTGACAGACTCCCCACCTCTCTCCTCTGTTCCCTTGATCCTTTGCCACAGGTTAAAGTTTTTTTTTCTCTATTTCAACTAAAGTCTTTATTGAAAGGCAATCCTTTTCATTGGCTGTGTTTTCTTGGTTTTGGGTAGAGAGGTAAGCAGCTTTTCTTTCTCTTGTCTCATTTCCCCCATGCCCTGGAGCAATCGCTGGGCTTGGGCGGCCAAGGGCCAAAAAGGTGGGGCAGAAAAGGAGTCAGCAATGAACTGGAATCGACCTGCTCTAGGATAGGTAGTGATGACGGATACCAGCCACGATGGCGGCTAATGTTTCTGTGAGCACAGAGCATGTGCTCCTTTGGTCGGAGTGAAACTTGAACTCAAGGAGTCCTGCGTATTACCCAGAGTGTTTAGTGACGTACTAACCCGTGGGCCTGTCCAGAGGTTTGCTGTTGTCCCTAGCAGCAGGGTGGAGGTGGTCTCCTGAGCCACCAGCAGAGGGAGCCACCTGCAGACACATCACCACGGACTTACTGCAAAGCGCTGGCATGCTCAGCAAAAATTCCAACACCATAAAATATTTGAATGGCTTCATTAATCCTAAATAAAACATAGTCGCAAGCCTTACATATTGTCAATAGCATTATCCAGTGTGCAATAAAAAAAATATATATATATGAAACTTATTTGAGACAATTTCTACAACAGGACTCTTGGTACACATCAACCCAACGTCTTTCCTAACCTTGCCCGAGTCGGTGATGTGGCGGTGGTGGGTTCCATTCTGCTTGTGTCCGCTCTCTGAGCTCTGTCCACTGCCGGCACTACGACTGCTGCCAATGCTGCCCGCACTGCCCACGCTGCTCCTGTCACCTGAGAGAGAGACCGGGGAACGGGGAGGGAGGCAAAGAGAGGATTAGGAGACGGAGGGAGAGAGATGTGGACAGATCGAGGAGAAAGAGAGAGGGAGATGTAAAACGACAGGGAGAGGGATACGTGTAGGTGGAGAGAAAGCGAGGGAGGGATCGGTCCTATATTTAAAAACCCTTCATTCCCATGAGGAGATGGATAGTTAGCTGCAGGGAAGCAGGTATGGTCCTCCTAAAGGGAGCGAGGGTGGCGGCTACAGGGTGTCGGGGAAGCGGAGGGCACCGAGAGGGGAAAAGGGTTGGGTTGGAGAATTTTTCCAGCGGAATAGACTTTAAATCCACAGCTGGGAAGGAATTTGGATTGCGGGTATTTCTTTGGGGTGTCGAGGTTAGGAGTACTACAGCACAATGAGGAGGGGGTCCACACAGGGATCGGGGGGACTGGGGCCAGGCGGAGGCCGGGGAGCAACACACTCTTACCGGTGGGGGGGTTCCTGAGGACCCAAATGTCCTGATTGGGGCTAGCAGGACTAGCTGAGGCTGAAAGGAAACTGCCAGGTGGAGCACCTAACAAACACACACACACGCTCTTGGTGGGTCTACAAAGCCAGCGTGAATGAGGGGTCAGAGAGGCGGGGAGCCACAGGACCTAAAAGCCCACCACATAACCAGACAACGCGATCGATGGGGGGGGGGGGACTCCGGTCCCCAGGAGTCCTCAAGAACGTATTTTGGGGGAGGAGGGCAATATTTCGTGAGGACAGTTGAACAACAGGGAAGAATAAAAAAAAAAACGCCTGTCAGTGTGTCCGTGCCGGAGCTGAAGTGCGAGGTCGATCAGGCAGGTGTACCTCCGTGCTCGTAGCCGAGGGTGTACGCGTCGTCGGTCTGGGGGGCGGGGCCCATGCTGGAGGGAGGAGCTCTGGACAGGAAGGGCTGCCGTGGGTTGGGCAGCGAGGCTTGGCGGGTGAGGGTGGCCCCTGTGCCGTTCAGGGAGAGCACACAGACACAGGGTGAGGTGGAGGGAGGGGCATGCGGGAGCACGGCAGTGCACGTGGATCGCCGGGCCGAGAACTCTTTGCTCTTTCCATCCACCACTAGATATCGATTTCCATTCAAATACACACTGTAACTCTGCAACAACCAGTTACAGCCACAAAGGCAGCAGACTGATCCAAAAGTTTGACTCATCTTCATTGTGCCCCTGCCTACAGTCTAAACTTCTTGTTAAGAAGGCATATTCATTCTAAATCCCCCCCAGTTACATCATTTCTATTGAATGGGAGTGTATGATCAGTGGGCCTGCTGATAGGGCTTATTAGGCCTGAGTGTGGGCTTGTGGGAGGGTGCTGCTGACAACTCTGACATAGCCACAGAGCGCATGCCCACGCACACACACACACACACACACACACACACACACACACACACACACACACACACACACACACACACACACACACACACACACACACACAGTGCTGAGCTTGCCACCAGAGTAAATGACCTGTCAACCACTCTTGAGTTTCACACAGGGATGCCTCTCTTGCTATCCTCTCTCTCTCTCTTTCTCTCTCTCTTACAAACATACACACACACACACACACATACACACGCGCGCGCACGCACACACACACACACATTCACACACACACACACACACACACACACACACACACGCACAGACACGACACAATATCCTAACACAGACTCTGCGGCTTTAGCACTGAGCTGACACTTCCAATCTGGCACTGATAATCCTATTAATGTATCTATGTGTGTGTGCGTGTAAGTGCGTGCGTGTGTGTGTGTGTGTTGGTGTGATGTGTGCACGAGCATGTCTTCATGTGCCACTCGAGACCTTTGTATCTCTGCAAGCTGTGGGCACATAGTGTGCGATGAATTTAAGATTCCAAGTGGCCCTGTTTATATGTTCGCTCTGTGCATACGTGTGTGTGTGTGCGTGTGTGTGTGTGTGTGTGTGTGTGTGTGTGTGTGTGTGTGTGAGAAAGAGAGGTATGGAACCTCTGACCGTGCTGGCCCTGCGGTCTGGGATGCCACAGGGTATTTAGAGCTGCAGAGTTACGGGGGGATCCTGTTCTAGTGTAAAACAGGGCTAAATTAGAAAGTGCACATGCCGGCCTATCCTGCCACACATTGACAGGTTGAATGTTGATGGGTGCACATACCTGCTCTCCTGCTGACGACCTCCACCACAGAAGGTGGGAAGTAGCCCACCCGGTCCGTGCCCCTCTGGTTGTCATGGATATGGCCTTTCCACCGGCCGTCAGAGTGCTGCTCCAGAACCTGAAATCAGCCAATCCCATGCGCGTTTGAGAAATCAACCAATCACACGCTTGCAGCGGCCATTTGCAACCCTGTACTTTCAGAGTGAAATTGTCCACAACCGTTCCCACAGACAATTTATTAAGAGTCGGCTTGGTTTCAGCCAATAACATGCCTGGTTAAAGCCCATCTTCCATTGTTGAGAGAGTGAGTTGCTAGTTCCTAAACCAGTGCTCTTCTATTAGGGTTATCTCTTTCAGAGAGAATATGGCTATGTAATTTGGCACTGAAGACACCACTAAAATGGCATACCTGCAAACATTTACCTTTTAGTGTGTCAATGTAAATGTCAGGCCAGCGTCCTCAGGGCACACTTTTAGACAATAATGAGAACAAATGGAGTGATATGTTCTTTCCTGAACGCCCCAAGAGCATGAAAACAAACCACCATGTTCAGACAGGCTCCAGAGGAACAAAGCACTGGAGTTCAGACAGGATGCTAGGAGGGTAGAAGAAAGGCTTTCATGGCTACAAACAAATACCCACATGCATTCACACACACACACACACACACACACACACACACACACACACACGCATTCACGCGCTGCACACACACACGCACGTGCGAAGCTGAGAGCCAACAATGCGGGGAAGACGACCATATGAATC
>JAVQJS010158680.1:0-12802 GCA_036024795.1 Galaxias rostratus
CCCCCTTAGGGGGCTAATGATATTTATGTGGTTCGCGGGTTTTCAACGTTTATTTCACACCCCCAATAACCCCCCCCCCCCCACCCCCCCCCCCCCCCCCACACACACACAAAAACCAGGAGAGAGGCCGAAAAAAAAAAGAATAGGAGTCTCCCAATGTAGGAGGTCTGCGTTCGTTCCCATTCTGACACGGGCTTATCCCAGCAGCGGAGGTAGAGCTCCCTCACTCCACGCGGCGTTTGTTTCCATGGAGGCGGGAGAAAGGTCGATCCCGTTTGATTTCCCGGCGATAACGACAAGGTGCTGGGTAAACACGGGCGAGGGTAGTCTGCCTCCGGGGCATGTTGGTGTGATTTGTTTCCTACAGTAAGGAGAAACAATATCGTGCAGTATCGAAAACTGTGTGGGTTTGAGACGGAGAGAAGGCAGGTTGTTGTTTTTATTTTATTTTTCCCGGTGACCCGTGCTGCTCTGAGCCAAACGAAGACCTGAAGGTACGACGTCGTGAGATAGCCTCACCCTGGGAGGGCCACAGGCTATCGACCGCGCTCGCCAGGGTTCAGGAATATAGATGAGCAACACAACCAGCATTAATTACAAAACCGCTCTTGCCATGAAAGTCAATTACGGCGGTGTGCGAAAAAAAATAAAAAATAAAAATAAATAAATAAATAAAAGGAGTCCCTATCAAACAAAGAAAAGTGATAAGCCACGCACATTTCTCATCTCCAGTTTTGTCTGGCAGCCCCCGTAACGTTCCGGCTCACCCGTCTGTACGCTCCCTACCTCCCATGCCTTCATTAATCAAAGGCTTTCCCCTTGCGGTTATTTGTCAGCTTGCTCATCAGCAACGAGAAGCGTGCCCAAAAAACACGAATGCAGATGCCGCGTTTTTCCATCCATATTCAATAGGCATGTTCCACCGTCCTCCCTTCGAGCCGGTAATCAATAACTCAGATGAATGTGGTGCGCGTCGAGCATGTGTTGTGGTGTATGTCGAGGTGGCGGTGGTGGTGGCGGAGGCGTGGGGGGGTTGCGGGTGTAGGGACACGGCAGGCAGGCAGCAGGTGGAGTTTTTTTTGGTTGTTGTGGCGAACAGCACCCGGGTTCGCAGACGCTCCCTGTCAGAGTGCGGGAGGAGACGGCTCCCTGCTGTTGCACACAGGTTGCGACGGAACGCCAGGGCTTCGCATTAGCATGGCGAGCGGCACCCTCCTCTTACTCCTCCTCCTCCACCACCACCACCACCTGCAATCTCCCCCTCCCATCTCGCTCTCCTCTCCTCTCTTGGCTCTCCACAAGCCAATGGAAAGTGTTGCTACTCGCACTCAATTTTCCTTTTTTTTCTGCTTTTGTGCTGAAAGAGAAGAAAGAAGCTAGAAGCCTGGCTCGCTCCGTGTTTCCCTTTCACTCTCTTTTTAGATCACACTCATCCCTCACCCCTTTTTTAGGGGTCCAGAGTCGTGTTTGTGATTATTGTTTGCTGTGCGTGTAAGCAATCACCATGCGTCTGTGGAGCCCACTTCTCCTCTGTCTGACAGGCATGCCCCGTCACACAGACCACCTCCGCAGTGCTTGCCGCTGCAGAGAGAGGATGTTTCAGCACTGTTGTTTGAGAGGAGATGCTTTGCACTGGCACTTTCGCGAGGCGTGGAGGCTAATGCATACAAACACAAATGAAAGAGGAATTATCTTCTTATTCTATTCTTCTCCCTAACTCCATGTCGGTTCCTCCATCTCGGGCTGCTTCTGTCTCAGTTTTTTTCTGAAAAAAAAAAGACTTTCAGACTTTTTGGGGCTTCTGCTTTGTCTCTCTCTCTCCCTCTCTCTCTCTCTCTAGCTCCCTCTCTCCCCTTCTCTCTCTCTATCTTTCTCTCTCTCTCCCCTTCTCTCTCTCTGAATCTCCACTTGTGTCCCCCTGTTATAATGGGACGAGCCACAGCCACCAGCCATGGCTTGAATACTAATGCAATAATCTCTTGACAGTCTCTCTTTATTTGTCTGCTATCACACTGATAAGACAATTCTCTCCCTCTCTCTCTTCCTCACTTTCTCTTCCTCCCTTTCTTTCTTTCTTTCTCAGCTCTCTCTGCATCTCTCCCTCTCACTCTCTCTTCTTGGCTTTCTTGATTCTCAAGTTGGCTCTTCTTCATCATACACGGGTTGAATGAAGTCGTTCATTACCATTCTCCATCTTTTCTTTCTCTCCCTCCTTCCGTCTGCCTCTCTCTCTCTTTCTCTCTCTCTCTCTCTATCTCTCTCTCTCTCTCTCCCTCCATCTCTTGTTCTCTTTCCACACACCCCATCCATTGGTCTCCCGCGCAGCTTAACGGGCACAGCAGAGATGCAAAGGGGATGGGGGATCACAACCTAAGAGAGAGAGAGAGAGACAAAGAGGGAGAGTGAGAGAGAGAGAGTGAGAAAGTAAGATGATCAGAAGAAGATGATTTGGAGATAAGGCACCACCTCAGAGCTCTGCGTGGTTACGCACGCATCTAGGAGAACACCTTGAGAGAAAAGAACGTCAGATACGGAGGCCCTCTACAGCAGCTCTCTCCACTCGTGAAACGTGCCACTCAGCCCAGGAGTGAGCGAGCGTCTAAACGATGCCTAAAGTCGACACTCCGCCTCCCCTTCCTTACCTAAAGGCTGTGCTGTGGGTGATGTCAGCCGATCGTTCGCGTCTAAACAACCTGCAGGGAAGCAGGCTCATCGCCGCTGGCAACGCCGGCGTTTATGAGGTACTTAAACCGAACCTTCACAGGGTTTTATGGAGGTTATTTCAAAACGGTCCAACATCTGCATAATTTAACGTTACTTATGCATTCAGGGTTAGGCCTTTCACCTGCCACGTTGAGTGGCTATTTTTAGATTGGCTCTGCCAATACTGGGGATGACAGTGTCCCCTTAGGGAAACCAACGCCAATACCAGAGACAACCTGGCAGGCCAACGACGCTGTGAACGACTATCGTTGCAGGACGTCAGCGACTGGAAACGCAAAACACACAACCCCCTCCCTGCACTAGTACCCACAGAATTAGCCTACCTAGCGCTGTTTCCTCTCTGGACTGGCACCTGAGTTGATTGTCCTCTTGATGGTGTCACTAGGCAGAATTGATCTCCGCTGAAAGGATCATTCGCCGTGACATTCCCTCCTGAGAGAAGAGCGACAAATCGTGAGAAGAAAAAAAAAAAGAAAAAGAAAAACACCCCGCTGATGTGACATCTGACAAGGGGGAAAGGACGCGTTCGTCAATTGCACTCGCCCCGTTGGACGGGGCCAATCAATTTGACTGGTCGGGGTTCAGACACGGCAGCACCCTGCTTATTAAGGTAGGGGAGATTTGAAAAGCGCATTAACCACTTTCTCTACAGTGGTGTTCGGTGTGATTACATTCCTAAATACCTTGGGGAGGAAGACGGGGAAGATAAACAACTTGCGAAATGAACAAGTTGCGCCTGGAGAACCGTAGCATTTTGTCAATATTAGGTCGAACGGGCGAACGCGTCGTTCCGTGCCCACTGAGCACAGATGAGAACAGGGTATGTTTTTCATTGCGTTGGCAGCTCCGACTACGCTCTACAATCCACGAGGTGTCCGAGCTGTTTTCATGACCAGCCACCCCCAATTTTGTGATCATTTACAGTGTGGGATTGTGAGGGAAGAGACTGCAGGTGTTGCCATCTGGGCCGTCTCACTGGCTGCCTCTAGGACTGCAGTGCCTGGGGGAGTATATGGTGCACTACACAACAGCCGCAAACAAGAAATGTTTGTTGTGGTAACCTCACAACGGGTCGGCTTTGCTTTGGAAGGCAGCGTACAAACAGGCGGAATCATGCAAATTCAATTAGGCTTAAAGGTGGCATTCTGGGAAACGGAGTTCCTGATAGCGATTACAGTGACCTTCCCTGCGGCGGTACTTAAGTAAGAGGGTGAATAAGTGAGCAATTCCTGACAGATGTTTTTTATCGGCTCTGCAAAATGTGTTCTGAGTTATAGGAAACGTATCGGCCGATCACCGGGCACTTGCATACAAACGGCATTTGGTATCCTGCTTTGCATTCAAACATTTGCCATAACCCAACGAGTCAGATGGAACCTCCTTGCTTTCAGCAGCCTGCAATACAATACTATCTACACTCATGCAAGGGCTGCAGTGTGACACATGCCTCTGCGGTAGGTTCTGCTGGTCGACCGTCCATAATCAAGTGACGAAAACGAATGCGGTTTGAGACGCAATCCTGCAATCCTGTGCCTCGATCGTAAAACGAATACCACAAACAAACACAAATGTCATCCATCCAATTTGTTTGCGGGCATATTCAACACGAGATCGGCCGGCCATTTTTCTGCAAACTCTCTGACATGGTAAGTGTCCTGACCTGTGTAATAGCATTGCAGCCTTCTTTCAGTGCCACGGGCCTATTGATTGGCTTCCCCTGATCCTCTCCCAGCAAACCCAATGAGAGAAACAATATCGCAGAGTGAGGCCCTGGCATTGTCGAGCGAAAGCTTGGCATCCCTCATTCATCATGTTGACTGGAGAGATCAATTCACATTTGCGCTCTCCCTGGCTTCCCCTCAAGCACTTCTCAGGCCTGCACCGCAGCCATGCCTCCGGTTGGCTGTTGAAGGCCCACCATGCCGGCCCAGAGAAACCTCCTGCCCGACTTTGCACCCTCTGCATTGTGTGTGTGTGCGTGCGTGTGTGTGTGTGTGTCTGTGTGTCTGTGTGTGCGTGTGCACGTCGCGGGTACCTGGTCAACACACGCAAAGCAGCCATTATCCAAAAGGCTGTGTGGGCTCGTTACCGGCCGCAGAGGATGCAGTACCTCTCAGACGTGCTAGGGAGCAGCGCAGCTCTTTGTGAACGAGGGGCTCGTGGCTTTTGCAAGTGGAGGGGGGGAAAAGAAAAGATTTCTTTTTCTGAATTGCACTCTTCATTAGGTTCTGTATTATACAATGAATTATCAAGTCTTCTCTCGCGTCGTGCTCCATTCAGACTGAGGAGATAGGGTTCTCTGGCTGAACGTTCCTATCTTTCCGTTACGGTTTCTGCCATATTCATATCTGCGCTCTGCACGTAAATGACTGTGTTTAAGTAATCCATATGCTTGTATTTATTTCCACATAAGTAAGTTATTTCATCCACAGTCACATCATTAAATGCGGTCCTGAAGCTGATGCAACCTAGAAAAAAAAACACATTGTGAGTGTGTTTGTGTGCCTCTACTCTGGAGGTTTTGAAACAAACCTTGGTGCGGATAGCAGGGTGAGTCACTGACAGGCCCAGTCACAACTCATACCGTCAAGCCTTAACTTCGGCTAACACGGCCTGCCTGCTCCGTTAGGATCCCCTCACCAAATAAGACAAGCAATGACACACGGGGTCAAAGTCAATGTGACCTTCCCATGGAGTGGCATTTAACCTCTGACCGGTAACTCACGCAGGGAGGCTTCTCTTCCAATGATGGACCGCTCCTCATTGGAAGTCAAACAGCCCCCCCCCCTTGCCCCGCCCCACCCCCCCGCGCCGCCGCCCCCTCAAGAATCCCACCGCCAAATATAAATAATTCTATAAGAGCACGGCATGTGTGGACCAAGATAAATCCGTTGTGTGCACAGGCTGAACAGGGATTATGACTGGGACGAGGCGCGGGCGAGAGATAGAGGGTGTGGGGGAAAGTGGGAGTAAACGGAGAGTCAACAATCGAGGCACCGGTCGGTTAATCACACTCGGCTCCGCACACTCGTCTCCTATGCATTTTGGACCGGCCCTGTCTCCACTCGCTCTGAGTGGGGTGGGGTGCGGGCGGGCAGGCAGGATGGGAAGGGGGGTGGGGGGGGGGGGGCACGGGCGGGGCTTGACCATAAACTAGAGTCCCACTGATGTATTGAGACTTTAATTGTGGTGAGAGATTTCCCCGGTAGTCGGAACAAAAGGTCCGTCTGGCGCCTCTCCCTCGTCTCCCCCCCCCCCGAATCATAATCAATGGCGGGGCGGGAGCTGCCAGCTATTGACTGCGGTAAGATGAATGGCCGTGTTCCCGGAAGGGACCGACAGAGTTCTGACAGGCACACCTCTGGGCTCCCACCCCCTCTGGTGGTGTCAAAGGAACGGCCGTTACCGTGTCTCAGCGCTTATACTGGATTTTTAATTGGCGAACGCTACAAAAGTACAGCGAGCTCCCGGGGCCTTTCCCCCCCCCCCCTAAAGCACTCACGCCTGTCCACAACGCATAAAACCGATGAGGACAGCCATAAAGGTTTTTGCATGAAACATCCCAGTGCTATCTTTTTGAAGTTGCACTAATTCGAAAGATGCATTATTTTCAATAAAAAAAGACACTCAAAAACACGTTTTACTTGTGTAAAGGGGTGGATGACAAACCAAGGACTTTTGGTGGCTACGCTAATTCAAAAGATTCATTTTTCTCAATACAAAAAGAGACTCAGAGAGACGTTTGACTTGGATAGAGGGGGGGATGATGAAGAAAGGGACAACGAAAAAGATGCACTCTGGTTTCAGTTTTCTTTTTATTCAGCCTTCTCCTCTTGCCCGAGCTCCGCCTGGGAGCGCTGACACTAAGCCAGTGTCTCTCCGCTGGCTCTTTTGTTTTCCAGGGTGGTCTGGCCGCTCTCCTCTCCCAGCTCTCCTCCGTGTTTGTGCAGCTGAGAGAAAGAGAGCCATTGTGTATTCCCACACGGTACTACACTCATGTGTCCCAAACCAAACCCACAATAGAGGTTTTTTGCTATTGTAAAAGTACATGAACACTGAACGTACGTGAGGACCCTTCCTACTGACTGACTGACTGACTGACTGACTGACTGACTTACCAACTAACTAACCTCTGAGTCGATGCCAAGGCCATTAGCGACCTTTTTAAGGATGCTAACGTCGGAGCCCTGCATGTGTGTACATCAGGCAGTATCGGTGGTGATGGCGGCGTATATTCTGCTGCAGTCGGGAGAGCTCTCCACTCCCAGGTAAGGATCTTGTTAAATGCCTCAGTAAACCAGAGAGTGGCAGACACACCTGCTTGTCAGGGATGAGCGCACTATTCTGGGCAAACACACTAAGCCGCCTGCAGATCCAGTAATCCCACGATATTACATATTAATACTGCTGTCCGACGCAGGGCCTTCTTGCTCAGGTTAAAGTTATTTTATATCTGCACGGTTCCTTGTTTAAGAAAAGAATGAGCGTTTTTGGCCTGGCCTGTATGGGCTTGTGTTTTATGTTTTTGGGCATGCCTGTGTGTGTGTGTGTGTGTGTGTGTGTGTAAATATGGGTGTGTCATGTGTTGATTTTTTCTCTGTTTAAAAAAAACTGTATTAACTTGAATTCAACTTGGTTGAATCCACTGTTAGCAACGTCGTTTGAATATTTTATTTTTTTTACCAAATGAATGTCATGGTGTATTGACCGACTGCGCATCTCAAAGTATGGAACTTGTGTCTGCATGCCTGCTCGGGTTTCAGCAGGTGTCCGTGTGCGTTTCGCCTCGGTAAGCAGCACAGTGGAAGATCCCTGCGAGGGGAACGCCAGACCGGCGTGTTCCGAAACATGGCACGCACACACGTGCGTTTGGATGAGTAATTGGAGATCAATGGTTGTGCTTAGCCTCCAGCTATGACTGGCAATGTGTGATACACACGATTAAAGATGCATGTGGCTAAACACCGTCCACCAACCTGAAAGCGGTCTCTGGACTCGGCTCCTCCCCCAAAACACATCCAACCATTACGTTCCAGCCCCAGAACTGGTCAACAGTAAGAGACCACACTGCACATGCGTTACAGGGGATGATCAATAAATAAATTTAATTAAGCAGGGCTGATAAACTTCCATGCTGGAGTTGTCTGCACCACTTTTAAGACAAACAACTGGAAAGGACTTGGCCTAAGAAGCACTTACTGTCTATGGGGATATGGTAAATCAGACACCATTTAGTCAAGTTGCAAGCTAAGAGGAGCAGTTAGTTCTAATGGACCGTCTAGTTAGAATGGATTCCCGTTGTTTAAGTACGCCCCCCCTACCTCATTTTGAACTTCTTCTACCTGAAAGACGAAGTATTTCTGTCTCGCGTTTGAACGCGCTGCCAATTTAATTCAATTGGAATCGACATTCATCAGCATATGTACGCTCAGTCCCTTGACAAGACCACACCACTAGCTGAACTGCCTCCTGTTAAGTTGTTTTTTTTGCATCTGTGTGTACTGTGTGTGTGTGTGTGTGTGTGAGAGAGAGAGAGAGAGTGAGTGAGAGAAAGAGAGAGAGAGCAATACAGTGAGATGGAAAACTAGAAAAGAAGAGCCCGCCGAGAAACTCTATTTGTGGGTGTAGATCTTGCATGTTCTTTTGTTGTGAATCAATTAAAATCAATTACAACTGCTGTCCTTTGAACAAGAAAATAAACAAAACATTTTTTTTTTTATTGAGATTGAAAGTGCATTGCCATTCACTTTTGCAGCAGAGGGATTAGCGGCAGCCATGTTTTTATTGACACCTTTGCCTAATTGTGGGAATTAGTTTAGAGGTCTCTCCAGATGATTCAACATGCAGACGCAACACCACACTGCTCTCGTAACGCCTACCCAAGCATATGTAATTGCCAACCTAAACCAAATTTCCCAATGTGATTGTAATTGTCCTTGTCACTTGAGCGATGGCTGGCTAATGTTCTGCCCCTTGTCCCCACGACGGCCATCCTTCCCCACCCACCCACCCAGAGGCAGGCCACTGTGTTTACATCATAGGAACAACGCCACAGATTATGCTGTTTATCATCAAAGACAAAAACAATATTTTGTTATTCATGCTCCAGTCCCGAACCCCACCACCCCCACCCAACTCCCGTAACCCCCCTTCCCCCCCGACCAGAACCCCCGTTAGTGTCATAATGTGTCATCTCCTTGTTTGGCCTAATTGTGCCGCAGTCGGCTCTTTTGATAAGGTCTAGTGATTTAGCATCCGGATCATTTGCCAGATGCTTAGCGCCAAATCCCTCAACACGTTACACAAACAAACAAAAACCCGTTTGGGATGGACGGTCTCCAATCACGTTCTACAAATACGCTGGCCCTGTGCTGCTCCCAACCAGGACGACCAAAAAGCCATTAATCACGGGCCGCCACAGTCTCACAGCACTGCGTCCCAGCAGAATGAAACCTTCGCAATCAGGCATGCTGCAAACGGCTCCTACCCCGTACGCCTAAAGTCTTCGCTTAAAGCTTTTTTTTCTGTCTCTGATCTAACGTGCACACTTTGTTCCTTTTTTGTTCTTTGTGTCCGCCAAAAATCGGCAACAAAGCAAACTGGCGGAGGGAGATGGTATCTCCACCACAGGCATGTTCAATGCAACATGGTCCGCTAATACATTACGGCACCCAGCCCACGACAGTAATTTCTTGTCATGATCTATTGCACGGGAAAGAATTACATGGCTAATGCAATTTAATCCCTATCCTCCTGGCCCTCTTCTGAGAAAACCATGAAGGCCCTTGCGCTTCCAAATGAAGTTGAGGTCGTTGCTTCATTACATGCAAAACCCATGGCAATAATTGGTTTAGGTGAACAAAGGTGCTTAACAGGTGATGCAAAGAGGATGAGTGTTTTAGCATAACGTAGCCTCACTTACTGGTGTTAGCATTCAGCTAACCTTTCACAATTTGATGGCCGCATCGGGGTGAATCTCCTATGAGCGAATCAGCCACTGCTCCTAAACTTAAAAAAGTGGCAAGAAATAGGTTGAGAGGCATGTAGACCTATGTCTTGAATTTCACATCGTTTTTTTTATGCAATCCGGGAGATTCAAGGAGATCCCTTCTCGATACCTCTTGACACTTGTCATCCCCCTTTCAAAACTCTCTATTTTAATGCTGTTGAATATTCCCCACTTCTAAAATAACATGGATAGCATACCAAGCAATGATCCTCCCTTCTCTGGGATCCTAATACTATCCGATGTGTGTGTGTGTGTGTGTGTGTGTGTGTGTGTGTGTGTGTGTGTGTGTGTGTGTGTGTGTGTGCGCGCGTGCGCGCGCGTGTGCGTGTGTGATCCACCCTTCCCTTTGAAATGTATTTACTCCCCAGTCATAGAAATGTTTATCCATTCCTTCACACTCCCTCCTGTTTATTCATTTCAGACTCGTTTTGCGCTGATCAGAACTGCTGACGTTTTGGCACTGATATCAACTTCTAAAACCCTTTCCCTGAAAAAAAAGAAGTCCTGTTATTCAACTTTGAAATATCCTGGGTAATTGCATAAAAAAAAAAAAATAGAAGACAAAAAAAAAAAGGAAAAAATATATAAATAAATAAATAACAAGCTCGCCGCCATTTTCTCTTTCTGTTGCAGATAAACATGTGACGGGCTGATTTATGTTGTGTGATTTTTGGCTGTACGACCTTCAGCGTGCAGCGGTGCATATCAACAGGCCACAAAGGGCACTAAAACCCCGGTGAGCCCCCTGCTATCCTCGCCTGTGTTTGCCGGCGTCCTCTCCCAGCACCGGCCCACGGTGGCGCCTCGGTCTGCGGGGAGGGAGGGTCAGGCTGCTGGAGGTGGCCATGTCCTATGTGTTCATAGA
This sequence comes from Galaxias rostratus, assembly GCA_036024795.1. Taxonomy (NCBI): domain Eukaryota; kingdom Metazoa; phylum Chordata; class Actinopteri; order Galaxiiformes; family Galaxiidae; genus Galaxias; species Galaxias rostratus. Next base: position 10,599 of record JAVQJS010158680.1, read on the forward strand.
TCATTGTCTCCGGGCGTGTGTGTTTGTGTGCGCACGGTGCGGAGGGGTGGCTTGGGAGCGCCGTACGGCGCTGGGCCGCTAATGCAATTCAACATCCCCGTTTTTCCCGCTCTTTCTTTTTTCTTCTTCTTTTTCTCCCACCCGTTCATTACCGCCGCAATTATACCGTTGGGGTGTGTATGGGACGCACGGCTAAACGGGTTAGGTGGGGGAGCGTGCTTCGAATGGGAGGCTTGTAAGGGAAACCAGAGGGGTCTCACGCTCCACTAATGAGGCAGACGTTCTGCTGAAGATAGGGCTCCTTTAATGGGATTCGGGTTTGATTACAGGCCCGGAAACAACACGTGCGAGGGGGTCATCCTCTGCGCCCTGCCACCGTCAATGAGTCTCAAGCGTTGTCGAGACAACAGGATTAACCGGAGCCAGCTGTCATCTCTTCATTCACGTGGAAACCCAGATCACAGGAATGATTACTGGGCAATTACATATAATCATGTAAAATACATGGCTCTCTTTTGTTTTTTTTGTTTTTTTTAGATATAATCCCTATTTTATTTCTGACTACCAGGGAAGCACATTGTGTGATCCCTATATGAAAGGCTCTGGCACTAATAGAGGAGATACCACTGTTTTAGTCAACTGAGAAACCCATTGTGAGCTCCAGGAAGGCGACGATCGGCTTTATTTAAAGGAGAGTAAACAAAAAGCTCCTTTGACTGTGATATTGGCACTTCTCAATTACCGTGCCTCAGAAACTCATTAAGCTCATGCCTGTGTCTACGTGACACGTGCTCTCTTTTGTCTCTGTAATAATAGTAACGAGACGGAGAGAGTAGAAAGAAAAAAAAAAGCGGTTGTGAAAGAGATATGAAATCCTTTTTTTGCCATATGGTCTGCTTCATACAGTGCACACGTTCACAGTGCGTGTGAAATCACATAATTAGTCGTGCAACGAACGATGGGCAGTGGAATGGTTCGTTACAAAACCTTCAGAAAACATTATGTCTCACAGACCCATGAAACTACAAAGTGGTAGGTTTCATGAGGGCACAAAATAAACGTGAAATTGCAGAACTTTACACATAGGAACCAAAAGTACACTAATTGGGTTCATGTAAGGTATAGAGAAAACAGAAATGCTGCTCACATGCACACGCACACGCACACGCACACATGTTTTCTGGATGGTCCCAAAATGCGTTTGGTTGGAATCATGCAGAAATCTTACCATGGAGGCGATTTTAAACACAATTGTTTTGTTTTGTTATAATAACAACTTGCCGCCATTTTAATTAAAGTCAAACAGTTCAATTCCTTCATCAACTCGGAGTTTAATGAAGGCCCTATTTATGTATGGTGACAAGTTTCTGGGGCACGTCTCAAAGTAAGGCCGGCTTTTGTGTCTGTCCTCAGCACGCAGGCCCTGTTCGAGTTAGTTAACTCATAATTAATTTCAAGTAAGTACAAAACGTGAGACGCTCAACTCCCCTTAAACTCTTTGTTAAAACCCTTTATCCCCTTATCCTAATTAATTAAGTAATGTCTTCATTAAATCTTTCGAAAGCCCGTGGCTACTGATGGAAGGGAAACTACGAGATGCAGAAACTGTGGAACGTTATTATCTGCTGCGTGTGTTCTAGTTCTGGCTGTTTCTTAAACAGTTGTACTCCACATGGACACGATGACCCCCAGAGAGTTTCTGCTAAACTGTTTCTTTAAAAGTTCTTACCTGAAAATATACGTTTCATCTGGTCCAAAGCTGGGAATTCGGCCGAAGCATTTCACTCGTTAGTTTACGAACAAAATGGAACTATGTATCCTGTGCAATATAGAAGGCATGAAAGAGATAGAGAGAGAGACAAAGTATGTGTGTAAGAAAGAAAGAGAGAGAATGTGTGTGAGAGAGAAAGAGAGTGTGAGAGAAAAACAGAGAGAAAGAGAGAGTGTGAGTAAGAAAGAAACAGAGGAAAGTGTGAGAAAAAACCAGATAGAGAGTCTGTGTGTGAGAAAGAATGTGAGAGAGATAGAGAGAGAGCGGGCATGTGTGTTTGTGAGTGTGTGTGTGTGTGTGTGTGTGAGAGAGAGAGAGAGATAGATATAGAGAGAGAGACAGAGAGAGAGAGAGAGAGAGAGAGAGAGAGAGAGAGAGAGAGAGAGAGAGAGAGATAGAGAAAGCAAAAAGACAATTCAATGGTTCTGTTGAC
>JAVQJS010158686.1:0-13086 GCA_036024795.1 Galaxias rostratus
TCTGTACATGTGATGTATATCTTAGTTACTTTTGTATTATTTATATTCTGGTATGGATATTTTGGCTCTGTTCTACGTAGTTGTTGCCTGCCTTGTCATAAGAATTTCTTTGCTCAGAATAATCCTGTATTGTACTGTGCATTTGACAAACAAAACACTTTGAACTTTGAACTAATGTTCTGCTTAGAACTCCACAGTGTTGATTGAACAAGATATCTAGTGTTACTCTCAGGACTTAGACCAGCTGTCTGTCAGTCTGGAATGAGGCAGAGACTAATTTATTTTTGATCGAACATGATTATCATATCACTCCAAATGTGGCTATATGAGCATTCATAAAGGCAAGTAAATCCAACCCAACATGGCTGATTTAAAGTAAATGTAGGATGTAAGGTACACAGCATCTGGATAGCTTCACTCCAAGACAAGGACATCGTTGGAGTCTGGCTCCTCACTGTAAAATAATATCAATAAATAGAAGCTGTCAACACACCTGCATATGAGATGTGTATATATCACACAGTTTCATCTGTAGTGTTTATGTTTGGTAAAATTGTTCTACTTATCGTCAAGCCTTGACAACCAATCCAGATGCTGCATGGCTAACATCCGTTTACCTTGCATTCCAATGGATTTCATGTAATTTACAGCCACAACCAAACCACAACCGTACTTGACTGCATGTATAGATGATAACATGTATATGTTGGACGTACATACACGTAAATACATATAATTGTTGGAACTGAAGTTTTTTACCACTTCTGCTTGGTCCTCTTCCATGAGGTTTGAGCAGGGTTGGGTCCTCGGATGGGTTACGGTGTCATGATGCCTCTTACATAACAGAGAAAATAGTCCCTGCGTGCCACAATCTGCCAGCCCTGCATGAATGTCTACGAAATAGCATAGCAGGTCATTAATGCATATAACTCTATGTGACACTCACATCTCTGGTCAGCTTTAGGAAAGCAGTCATAAAACATTCCTCCAGCTTCAGTGGATGCAATCAGTTTTCCCACAGCTTGAGCATAATCCTTAAGATAAAGACAATGTTGGGTCATCTCCTCTGAAGAATCTGCTTCTCCTCTTGCAGCCGGGAAACTTTCATCTAGTTATTAAACACCCTTTTCTGGGAAAGAAGTATATCAGCTCTGCAATGACAGTTATGGTAATTTTAAATGTTAACATCATACACAGGAAGTAATCTACAGTACAGTCACGTGATGCATGTGCATGATTATTATAAAAATTGTACCTACAAAATATTTAAGTACTACTATTTAAACTACACTCAAACTGTGATTTTGTCGTTCCACTGCCATATTAGAATATCATCAGCCATCTGTCCCAGATGGTGTTCAACCTGACTTATGTCCGCCTTGTTTTGCACAAGGTGTTTGTGCTCCTTGTCATTTAAATGCTGCAATTTGTCCAGAGCAATTCTTTGCTTGAGGTTATGCTACATCTTGCTATTATCTATAACACAAATTGTGGATCATGGTGCATGGTGGGTAACCTGTAATTGTACCACCAATAGTCCACATGATCTGGTTCGATACCTGTTTACAGTACTGTTGATCAATGTCAAGGTAGATATTCTCAATCAACCTCTGCAACCTCTGCACTAGGGTTCTACTCAGGTTGGGTCTTATTACATTCTGTATACAATGTGAGGTTAATCATTCAGAATATAATTAGAACCATTTTACTGTAGCAGAGCTTTCCTTATCCAGCCCACTTGCATCATGTTGTGTGTGCAATGCAAATGCTCCTGAATGATCCTCAGTCTTTTCAGTTTCTTCTGCAAACCCATTTGTAGTCTATATAATATAGAACATAATATTGAAGCCATGATTATGAAATATAATGTATAACCCTCAACATCGAATATATAACACTACCTTGATGTATATGGAAGACTATCTTGATGTATACAATCTATGGAGGGCAGCTATTTTACTGTTATTCTACAGCTTTGATTGGATGGTCAGCGTGTCCGTCTGGGTGTACCCATAAAAACGGGGTTAAAAATGTTTTAACTAACGAACATAATAAATGTCAAATATGTCCCATTTCAGGTACATTTATTCACTTGATTTGGTCAAATACTTTGTTGTTAGTGCTAAATGTGACAAACTGTTACACTGTTCTACTTACTCGCCTGCAGATAATTGAATATATTATGACACAATTGTCCGACATTTGTATTACTCTTACGTATGTAAAACTAAGCATGCGAAGTTGATTTTGCATACATTTACCTAGAGTGTTTCTTATCTTTCTGAACTGGGAAAGTAAAGTTACAGTATGAAGGTATGGAATGGCAGCCCACCCACCTACCTCACACTTTGTTGCATGAGCCTTTGCATGCATGACTAAAAGGAGTGGTGTCTGTCTACCAAGGTGGGAAAACCAAGGACCTTCTCTGCAACTTTTTAATGCATGGCCAGTACTTGCAGACTACAACTATGCAAAAAGAATTCCACTGGCATTGCAGAAATGTCCCTTTGTAGATATAACAGACATGCACGTAGCAAATAGAATCATAGCATTAATAGCTGGTAGTCCTTGGTCCTTTTGTTGGCTCAAAACCCAATTGTGTTCCTCCATCATCATTTGTTGTTTTAAACTTGCGTCATACGGTTAGGTAAATCTTTCTTGAAGCTCAATTAGTTACTAATGAAATATGCGTGGCAAAGCAAGATAAGATACAACTGTTTTCACAGAGCAATTAGCTGACAGGCTCATTCTGTAATGTGTTGATGGAATGTTAATAACCATATTCATTTAATTGTGGCCACACAGGTCAGTCCCACTCCAAATGTTTGAAGGTAAACAAAAATATTGTTTTAATTTACAAAATCCCACAGTATGTAGTAGGTGACTGCAATCATGGGATGCTTTTATCTCTCTTTACTCCATTGATAGGAAGGCTTGGATGGGCTAAGCCGTGACATGTCCAAGTCTCCATATTGGAAAGGTGACTGCACCATTTATGAGCATACAAAATTATTATAAGGGCACTGGTTAGGAACCAAATGTATATTAGCAGAGGTTCAGGAACATATTGTTTTGGTGCCATGTCGTCAACACATCCGTAGCAACTGGTCATAAGAAAAAATTACCAAAATGTCCAGCAATTCAACACACAACTTGTATATGCTGTGGGAATGGCCTGTTCTTACAGGAATAAAAGTCAGGAGTACCAAACTAAACATCCCTTGAAAGGCATCAGTTAAATGTATTGTCATAGTAGCTCAACAGTTGTATAACCTGCCCTAAGGCCACTGTGTTCCTTCTTAATGGCTTATCAAATCAGTGAGGTGTAAAAGGAACAGGAACAGATGCTCTTGTCTTTTTACCAGGTGTTTGTGATTCTATGAACTTGGGTTGTACATTGAGCCAAGCAATTCATTTTTATGACTAGGTTGCACAAGTGCACATGTTTGAATATCTGTCTCTTGCTTTGTTTTTTTCTGTTGAGGTACAATGATGACCTATATCTGTCAATCAAACAACATGTTATGCTATATTTGCTAATTATTATCCTTTTTTTATGGATCAATATTTCATCAGTTGACATTATTGAATAATCTTCATAGTTCAATTGATTATTTTTATGCTATGTACGAATGACTTGAATTAAGACAAAGATTCCCCAAACTATTGTGTAGGATATGTTTATGTACGTTTCTATATAAGGCTGAAATCTGTGGATCAAAAAAAATACAGTAGGTACTGTAGATACCACATGATAAACAAAAGAGCTGTCATAAACTCTCTGATGTAAATAATATTGTTGTGTTCTAGTTTGAATGACCCATCACATTGTAAACAGTGTGAGGTTTACAAGAGGGAGGATCTTGGCACTGATAGAGGGGATTCCACAACTTTATTACGTCATTGACTGTATACAAAAGAGCCTCCACACTATCTACCTTTTAAAACTGTTCCCTCTACGTCAACCATACAGAGCAACAAATATAGTTATCCAGGCAATATAATTAAGTATATATTCAATACAAGCTTGCTTTTTGTCTACACAGATTTGAGCAGATAAACCAACAAAGAAAATGGGCAGCCATGGTAAGTGTTTTTTAATTTACTTCTCCAAAGGGGTCTTGAATTATGTAGTATTTAATTGTTTGGATTTTATGTATAAAATAATTAATGAAAAATATCCTTCTGTCCTGTCTTCTCAGATCTCAATGAAACAGTCCACGACGACCTTGCAAACGAGCTACGTAAAGTTGGAGATGCTCTTCATTGGATGTACACATTTCTGGATATACTTAACAGAAACTACAAGAGTCTCACTAAAGTCAAATGAACCTCACACTGAACTTGTTTGACTAGTGATTGTCAGAGGCAAAGCGGAATGGTACCTTCCTTGATTTCAACTGACAGCTTTAAAGCTGCCTTTGTGTGGCAAAGGAATGTACCTCGACACTTTCATCAAAAAGGATGTAGAGAACTCCCTCTAAAACATTTGCTAAAAGAAGATAGTAGTGACTCTGTGAAACCAAAGGAGTACTGTGCTGTTGGGAGAACCTGTGGGACGATGGAAAAGCTGTGTCGTGTAGCAACTTGAGAAGCCGATAACTACAGACTGCAAGATAAATTGAAGGTTTTATTTTCAGTGGACAAAAAAAAAACGTTGAATTTTCTGACCATGTATTAGGTACAATTCAGTTTTTGTCTGTGAATAATGTTGGTTTAGGTTGGCTCCGGAAATTATTTGTAGTTCAAAATAAAAATATTTACAGATAACCTGAATATTTGTCAATATATAAATGTGTAAAATTTGTCTTGTTTTTTAATAAGTGACATAATGAAGAGAGCACGCCTGTACTATTTTCAGGCACTTAAAGGATCCTTCCTTTATTTGTGTGGTATTACAAAAGCATACAGAAGTATAGGAGGACAGGACAAGAGATCCCTTTAATTTCTTTGTACACTTAAAATATCTAATAATTACAAGTGTTCCCTGTAGCTACATCCTCAAGACAAGTCACCCCAGCCCCCCACCAATGGCATGCATGGTCTCTTTCTTTAGGGTCTATACAAACAGTCTGAACAGTCCTTCCAACAGGCAATGATGGTGAAAGAAAATGACAAAACAACAGTTAAGTGATCACAATGACAAAAAAAAAAAAATGTACAATCAAGCACAAAGATAATGTATTTTCTCTGGGAAAATAATTTATCGGCTGTGAAATTATATTATAAAGAGTCTTACTGGGTTCCAAGTTTGCCAATTCCTAGAAGAAAAAACAACAACATTGTTTTAATTTACTATTTCTACTGGCCAAGTTCTTAATACTGAACTATCTGAGATCAGCATCAAGACCCAGTATGCATGGACTGCACTACAAGAAAAATCAAAGCAATTGGCCCAAAAGTCAAATTTTGAAGTCAAACGTAAATATGGACTTGACATAAAACGTTACAAGTATCCCCTAGAGACATATTTAAGAAATTTAAAAAAAATGTTAAGCAAAAAAAAAAAAAATCCTTTACAAACCAATTATGTTAATGATAATTTTAGGCCTATCTGAAGAATCAGGATTTTACTTTAACAAAAGCAATAGAAAGATCCACAATGGTGTACCATGAAGATCAAATCATTGCAGAGAAGCTAGCTAGTAGACATTGTTGTGTTTGCCTGCACCGCAATAGTGATATGACAACTGACATAACAGTAACTGAGTATTAACAATAGTACACAAAGATATTGTTTGTGGGCTGTAGACATGAGTATGAATTTTTGTCTAATTTCACAAATATATTCTATCTACCAATGGAAACCCTTTTCCAATAATATTAACCTGTTCTGACTGTGCAAAAAAGTTGGTAGATGGTTGGCTATACAAGAATGCACTAGCAACAAATACACATGAAGACAGGATCTGGCCCCCTGGTAACACAACGTGGGGAATGCACTCTCCTTCTCAAACTGATCACGCCAGAGAAGACTTACTTCAGCAAGACTTTGAACTGTCTAATGTCTCGCTTGTTGAAGCCAATCACGGCCTTGTTTTGTCCTGGTCCAATTCCAAACCCAGAGAACCCCCCCTCCCCCCGCTAAGTTGGATTTCAAGAGTCTACTTGATACCTCTATGCTCTCTCCTTTTTATTTAGTTCTGAACAGGAGAACATTTGAAAAATAATACGAGATACCAAGGAAAGATTCGTGAGATTCAATGACACCCTACCCAGATATTAACCCTTACTGATTTTCCCCAAACACAATTTGAATCGAAGAATGATGGCTTAACTCTTTTGATCAGATCAAAAGAGCTGGATGGTAGTCGCATTCCTACCGTTTCATGTTCTATTCAGTACCATATTTGTCCTTAATGATCTACAGATTAATACAAGAGCTACTGTTGAGGGTGTAGAAGCATGAGTTGTTTAGGGACAAAGCCTGTGTCATATGCGTAGAACAAGCGGATAACACAGACTTTGGAGTTCACAACCTTGTTTCAATACAGAGGGTCAGCCTTACCAAAGTCCACATCATCTTCACTGCAACCTCCTCCAGTCTTTAATTGTGTCGATACTCTAAAATTGGGACCAGAAGCCTTTCAGGGTTCTTCATATATGTAGTGTCATTTCATTTTAATTAATTTCAATCTCCCATTGGTAGCTCAAACTATCCGGTCTCCAACCAATGAGATGTCATTTGGTACATGTTTCCAACCTATAAATTGTCATTTGGTGAAGTCCACAACCAATAAGATTTAATTGGGTTAATGTGGTCAGCCACTAATATGTCATTGGGTATAGATGACAGATCAGGGGCATCGACCAATTAGATTGTCTAGTTTTGTGAGCCAATCACAAGTCATTGGGTGTAAGCAGACTCTTTCTACAACCAATACGATGGTATCATTTAGTGAATGCTGCCACCACAGCCCACATCAGCTCATTGGCATTGGGCTTGGTGCTCTCGGCCTCTGGTTCCAACTCCAGCAACGTGCGAACTCTCTTCATGCCCAAGTCGTATTGCTCATCCTGCAATGGAGCAAATGCATTCTCCAGAACGTCGGACGAGTGGGCAAGAAGAATAAGGGCAAGGACTCTTTTGTCCATTCTATGTGGGTCATTGACCCACTTGTCCAGAACAGACTCCTGTACCTTCTTGACGAGCCGCTGTAAAAGATTTAAAAAATTAAGTCACATTACATCACACTGAATTTACATTATAGGTTCCTTTGTAAAGTGGAGCATTGCTCACCTGTTTAATGGTATTGTTTGTGAGTGGATGGGTGGTCATGTCAAACAACAAGAAGTTCTGTTTCTCTGTGCAGAGAACACCTTTCTCCACAAGGTTCTTAGCAAGGCGCTCTCTAACATTTCTGAGTTGGTAGTGCAGCTTCAGGGGATTCCATGTCTCTCCTGCGAGCGACAAAGATGTGTTTGATAATATTTTATTATAAAATAAAAATAATTGCAATCGTTTTATAAGTTGACATTTCTTATTTGTGGTTACATTGTGTTTCTCAAAACATCAAATGCAACAATATTGACATACTCTAACCACAGAACAGAAGAATATAATACAGTTGATAAGGCAAAACCTTGCAAAAATAACTAACCACTCAGTAGCTCTATCCAGCTCTGGACAGTTTCAGGTGGCTGAGTTTCTTTGATGTGTTTCAGAGCCTCGTCCAGAAGCATGTCCCCAGTAGGGGCATCGGACTTACAAATAACCTGCACACACAGGAGACTAATATTTACAAACAAAACAAATGTATCCATCAAGTTTTGACCCCACCACCCGGCAGTTTTCATCCCATAAATACCTTGCGAGAGAGCAGACTCTTTCTCCTCATCCCGCAGGCCTCAAGTTGCAGCCGCCCCCTTAGAGCCAGCTCTATCAACATACACCCACGGAGACCCGAGGATATACAGTCGTTCCAGAATGAAGTGTAGCCCTGTGTATAAATATAAATTTATATCTATCAATTATCAACAACAAGAGACGTGGCGCCAAATAACGCATCAAGCTACTGCTGACGTGTGAGTTCCGGTTGGAGCAGATTCCAAGCCGATAATGTGGCCAGCGGACCAGTTGGGGCACTTAGCGAAAAGGTAGGGTATTAGCTGTCAAAATAAAAGTGTAAAGGAGACGAGGAAATTGTAGACACGGTTACTATACTTACCTTAACTAACTGTGTCTAAATCACACACTCTGCACGTTTGAATGAACTGTGACTAGGAACCAATTATATGTTTTTTAAAGTTATTGCAAGCACTGCGGCTTACTTACTTAGCTCGCTAGTATGGTTGAATAACCAATGTAATTTGTCAACGATAAGATTGGACAATCGTCATGACATTGAGACTATATATACAAACTTGTGCTCGTTTGTTTCTCAGTTGCATCAACGTTTGCTAAATAACTAAAGTTAATAAGATTGCTAACGTAAACAAAAGAAACGTCAGTTAAGTTAAAAATATATATCCATATCACGCACCTCCCGGTCCTTAAGTCCTAACAGCAGCACTTCCTCCATCAATGTCAGTCTTGTTTCTTTCGAATCTCCTTTATCGTCATCCTCCTCCTCACCGCGACGGGGTTCGTCATCCTCCCCTCCGGACTCTCTATCTTTGTCGGCAGCAGCATTACGAGCGGCCTCGGTCCTTCGCTGCACAAGGCCCGAACTCCTCTGGGTTATCGAAGTCATAGCTTGTCCTGGAAACGATCAAATCTAACCAAATTGCGTTCCTCCAATCTTTGACTATGAAAATTATTGTTTAGATTTAAGACATGTAAACTATCTTTAGGTGAAAATGTGCTATAAGTATTGCAAAAAAAACACAGTAAATAAAGCTGTCAGACTCTTCAACAGATTTCCACTTCGATACTTTCCACTTCCTTAACCAACATGGCCGTTGATGACGTAAAACCCCATCCCCCTCCTTCTTGTCTTGTGTGTTTAGAATCGCCTACTATCTGTATTTAAAGGGATAGTGTAACTTTTTGTTCCCACGTACCCTTTAAGACGAGAGGATGGACATTGATATGATTGAACGTTAAAGGATGAGTTACTTCGATCAGTAAATGTAGCCTAACTTTGCAAAAATGGCTGGAAACTTGCCGTACCGTCTAGAAACTCATTACTTACTCGAAAGCTTGTTTTAAGGCAGTCCGGGTTTTACAGTTCTGTGAAGAAACGCCAAGTTAATTTTGTCTGGCTTTAGTACAAAGGTGGGTTTATTTTTCTGCGAGAAACCCCCCCCAAAAAACATGTAAACGTCTCTGCATAACTACACAGAGCAAGGGCCAACATGTATGGGTTTACAACCTGGTGTAGGACAAAACATTCCCATAGGGTACTTTATTGCTAAGAGACTGGATTTTCAACAGGGCAAAGCTAAATTGTGACGATTCAGTCTTGGAAAAGTCAGTACAGGAAAATGTCCACAGGTTGCCCGTACTAATAGGGCGGTGATGATGCAGGAAAACAGAGAGGGTGAAAAGTAGTCCACAATGATGAGATGCTGCAGCCAACTTAGTAGTGCACAGTCTGTTTACATGTAGAGTCGCGGTGAAGATCCATCCATCCATCCATCCATCCATCCATTATCAGAACCGCTTATCCTATGCAGGGTCACGGGGAGCTGGAGCCTATCTCAGCTGACTTCGGTCGAGAGGCAGGGTACACCCTGGACAGATCGCCAGTCCATCGCAGGGCCGCGGTGAAGATAGGGGCAGCAAAGGAGAATACCAGATCAGCGTAGTGATATATGTGCATCCAGGGGAAGATGACAGGTATATGTAAGACATTACAGTTTAAATTAAGAGTATTTTATAATCTGGAGGTTGCGTAGAGATGATAATTGGAGCTGGAGGAGATGTAGTAATGGCAGTGGAAACACCAACAGACCAGCAAATAGTCTTAGACCAGCAAAGAGTTGGAGCCAATGTGGAACCTGTATTTCTGTCTAAGACCCGGTTCCTTATCAATGGAAAAACAAACTTGAGTTGAAAAACAAGTAGACATGGACCACATTTGGCCCAACCGTGTTGGAAAAAAACTTCCAACATCATTGTAAACGATTCAGAGGATCCGCCGGATCACAAAGACTGAATCAGCGTACCTTTGTTCTTACCCGACAAGGTGAATGATCATGAACGAAAATTCCCATTTCAAACCTCACTACTAAGACAACAGACAACTTTCCAACTTCACACAACAAACCAAGTTTCTAATCTTTACCACTTCAACCGCGCACAACTTTTCCACTTTGGTCCCGTATCTGTATACAAATTGTATCAGCTGAAGGCACACGCTAACTACTAGAATGAATGGTTTGTTACACATAATAGTTAATTGCCTAATGATAATAAAATTAACAGGGTGCAGTTGATGTTGTAATATAGAACGTACTCTGTACAGATTTGTCCACACATGTACAATGCTTGATATACTTACAAATCTTATTACAGATGGATATTTTTACACACTACAACCTGATTACGCATGCACTGATTGAGATACCGACACACAACTCTCCACATGCTTTGCAAATAGTTTTGGTACAATAATGACCCCACACATTACTGCCACCTAACCACTAATTTATTCTCTTGCACCAAATGCACAACAACAATGAATTGTGGGTGATATACACCTCTGGAGTGACCATCATTCTTTACTTGTTCCCTCAGCCCCCCGAGGGTCCATCTCACCAAGTTTGCTTCAGATTTGCTGATTTATGGAATGACACTTACAATGGATGCAAAGATTCCCTCTTGGGCAAGTGCTGAGGAGAAATCAAAAAGGGCATGTTAAACGGCAATTGGAACGCAGCTTTAAATGCCCACCTCCGTAAGAACCTCTTTTGCACATGGAATCCAAGTGGGCTATGTTCAAAACTGTCATTGTGGATACAGCTTCTAGGAGTTGTGGTCAGAAGTAGAGCTGTAGTACACGAGTTTGGTCATGGTCTCGAGACCGCACTCAATGTTCTTGGTCTTGTCTCATACTGAGAATTATTTTTGTCTCAGTCTCTACTTATTTTGTCACAGTCTTGACTCAGTCTCCAACCTATTAGTCTTGGTCTTGATTTAATCTCTGACCTATTTTGTTTTAGTCTTGACTTAATCTCTGCCTTTTACTTTTTAAAAATGTTTTATACAAAATATGGGCCTACAGAAAGACATATTTTCTCACAAATGTCACAATAAACGTTATGTTAAAGTAAGATTCGGTAGGCTATACAGGCATGCAGTATTCACCAGTCAACCCAATAGAGTTACCCTGTCCCTCCATTGTAATTCAGCCTTAAAGAAAAATCAATAAGGCACTTGTAGTTCAAAATGTATTATGGAGACTGCGGCGACTACCTCTGAGTTTGTTATATATAGCCAGAGGCACAACAATGAGGGATTTGTTACACTGAATGGTTCGTTGTATGTTAGCAAGACGTTCTATAAAAACTAGCTGGCAGGCATGTCAATGTTGACGTTCCTTAAAGTTCAACTCTAAGGTTCAAGTCCTTGTTCTACAAAGCAAAAGATGGAACACTTTGAACAACCAAATGGGAACTGGAGTTCCACTGAAAAGAAACTCACACAAATGAGAATATTCCTGAGGAATTCACAGTCCCCCCAGATGTTCCACCAATTGAGGACCCAGTAGTGCAGATGGACACCGGCCCTCCAAAATGGAAAGAGTTGGGAAATGCAGTCAGACTTTTAAGCGCAGCATTGGCACCAGGACCTAACGTAAAACCTTACAGACTGTATAGAAATCCACCCGATATCTTACGTTTCCTCTCTGAACTACCGAAGCTAGCCCCACAAGCTTATCCCACAAGCTTTTGTGGTCTGAATTTGTATTTTTTTAAGTAACAAATGTATTTCTGTAAACGTGTTAGAAATGCGGATGGTTCTATATTAATGATGTAGACATGAACACACATGGCAAAATTCTGACCGACATAGAATGCATAATTCTAAAAGACAAAATAAAATCAGCTTGTCTTTGTTTTCTGTTAACATTGTGATGTGGTATTTCAATTGATCGGTTCTCCAGCAACACAAGTGGTGCTCATCTGTTGGCCCCTAAAACATCTTCCGTGTTTTGCTCTGAGTTGTTTGAAGTACTTTCAAATGTCTGTACCATGTCGATGTCCACTTAATCTTGGTAAACTTCCATGTAAATTCCCCTCGCTCTGCCTTTGCATTGGAATTTCTTGCCCTCCATGATTGTTTTAATCTAACTCAGCATGTAAAATTCCCTGCTCATAATAAAGGCCATATTCTGGACCTGGTGTGCTCCACTGGTCCTGACTCCTTCCACCTCCGTTGCTTAGACATTGCTACCTCCGATCATCAAGCTTTAGTCTTCAATGTTAAAATACCGGCCCTAAGGAGGTAAGAGCAGACGTCATATATAGAAACATCAAAAATATAGATATCGCCGCCCTAAGCAGACTGCAAAACCTCCCCCTGCCTTCGACTTCATCTGTTGAAGACCATCTTCTACATTTTAATACCTGCTCTTTTCTACCCTGCACTCACTTGCTCCCCTCAGGTCAAGAGCTCTGTCATTCCCCCGACCTGCTCCCTGGTACACCCCTGAGCTTTGGAGGCTGAAGTTAGTCGGCTGGAAAAACGTGAAAAAAATATTCTCACCGTTCTTTTAGAAATCTATGAAGACCATATCAAAGCATATGAGGATGGACTCTATCAGGTCAAAAACAAATATTTTTCTGGTCTAATCGTATAAGGGCATCATAGAAAAGTATTCACCACAATCAACAAATTGCTGTGTCCACTGCATAACTGCTTTCTCTTGGAGTCTACAGAGGTCTGCACCATGTTACTGGATATTTTCCAATCGAAAGTTGAAGTGAAGTTTTCCAGCTATATATTTTATATAGATATATATTCATATATTGAAGGTTCCTGTCCTCAATAACCTTTGTCTATTTTATGATAAATGATATAATGTGCATTTTTTGTACATACTTGTATACATTGTTTATTTGTCCATGCCATGTAAAGGCGCCTATGAATTAAACGTATTATCCATCCATCCATCCATTATCAGAACCGCTTATCCTATA
>JAVQJS010158694.1:0-21205 GCA_036024795.1 Galaxias rostratus
ACACACACACACACACACACACACACACACACACACACACACACACACACACACACACACACACACACACACACACACACACACACACACACAGACCAATGTCAGCTGTTACACATTTAATAGGCTGGAAGGAAAACCTACAATGCTTTTCAACAATTAGAATTTTATGAATGGTAGATATGATTGGACAGACATCATGTTGAAAATTACCGAAGCGTGTGACGAGACCACAGAGATAAAACGATGTAACCTACTGTTCTTGTTGCCACTGGATCATTTTTAGGTGGCACTTTGAAATGATGAACACTATCATCAAAGCACTTCAGGGTGAAGAAGCCGTTGTCTTTGACTCTAATCTAAAAAGTCAAACCGAGGATCAGATGGGGCATTTCTCAGTTACACTCAACATCTAAAATAAATGTTTAAAAACAGTCATTACGTTTAGCAGACTGTACAGTACTATAATGATAAAAGTGCAAATGGGACTTGACATCAGGGTCAGTCATAATTGATAGCCCATTCTAATGGGTACTGTCTGGTTAATTCATCTTTCTGCTACTATTATAATGCTACAAAGACATTAACTAGAACGTAGCTGTCAGAGGGGTACACAATATTGTCTTACCAAGCAGTTGGCCTGGTTCAAAGGCTTACAGCCTTGCCTTTGGATGTTTGCTACAGCATCCGACCTTAATTGGAATGGCAGAATATGACTACCACGTAAATATTCCCAATTACAACACAAGTACAGTACAGCTCTTTCTTCTTTGACCTGGAATATCATCCATAGGAGCCCCACAAAATAAAAAAGAGCACCTACTGTTTAGAGTACCAAGACAGAACCCCATCTTGCAGGACAACCCAGTAGGAACGCCAGCCAAAAAATCTTGAACTCTAAAGAGCCATCCGGGTGGGGGGGTGGGGGGCGCATTAGTGTGATGTAAACAGTATAAGACGTTACTGTAATGCAAAGTTGGAGTCTGTTAGTTTTAGTCTTTACCTTCCACAGGTGTCCCTCAAACATCTTCACATTGCGGGTCATAGCCTGTCACAGAGATAATGTACACATTTACCGGGTATCGGTAAAACAAACACCAAAACAATATGGTTCAAATACAGAGGACTATACAACAAAGACCCCCTTACTCGAAGAGTGTTCTCTTTCAGGACTACCTTCATTGGCATGTCAATGGCCAAGTCAAACACAGACTGCCCTGAGAAATGATATTTAAGAGCAATGAGGCGGAAATAAAAACAAACAAATATTGCCTGGTAAAGGTAGGCTACTAATCAGATGAATTCACCATTATGGTTCTTAATGTTGGGATTGGCCCCGCCCTTCAGCAACTTCAGGGCGCATTGCTTCTGTCCTCGATAGGCAGCACAGTGCAGCGGAGTGTTACCCAAGAGGTCTGTGCAGTTCATGTCCGGAGTCCTCTTCATATCGAGCTAAAGTTAGACCCAGTAAGAGAGAGCCACTTAATTAAAAAGGGGAAGATGTGACATGTTTGTGTAGACAGATCTTTCTTGTATGAAGGAAAATAAATGTACATTCTTAAATTACAAGTTGTTGTATGCTATGTCAGTGAAACTAGAACAAGTGCAAATCATTGTATAAAAACAACACAGCCAGGTTACAATTCAAACACACATGGCCTACAGTACTTAGTTCAATTGTCACTAGCCTGAGAGTGATGTAGGGATTACAGATTAGTCATGCTTGTGGAGTGAGACACAGATTTAGTTTTAACCAACAAACACTAAAACCATGTCAATATCTAGCACTCACCAGCTGTGTTAGAGTACAAAGATCCCCCTCTCTTGCAGACTCCAGAAGCTGCTCCTCCAGCTTTCTTGCCTCAGTCCTTTCAGCCGCTGAAATAAATAGACATAATTCATTACCCCAACCCTTCGGATTTACCAAATGAATTAACGTTATTGCCAAAGGAAGTTGGTTCTCCCAAGCATTTATTCCCCCCATAAAAACAAGGAAATGTTTTTACTATATTTCATGTTTAAGTATTATTAGTTTCTCACCTTCCAACATGCATTTGACCTCCTCATTTTGAGTGACATCTTTGGGAATCTGTGCGGTCCCATTGATGACAGTGGCACATGCATCATAGCGTAGCAGCAGCATGACAACTTCCTAATTGTTAGGCCGGTGACAGATTTAGTTTGTCAGTCAATAAAGACATCTCTGCTGAAATGGATACTATCCAAACATGCAAGGAGGCACAGTATGTAATGACCTAAAATTGATCTCACACAAACATAAAAAAGCAATAATGTATACCTTTCTTCCTGTAAAGGCAGCTTTGTGCAGTGGTGTGTCACCAACATTATTGGGCAAATTAAGGTCTGCACCAGCCTACAGGACGCACAGGCTAATTAGCACACAAACAACTGTACACGCTCAAACATGCACTTCGCTGGCTCGTTAAGTTGCCCACACAACCAGTCAATTACAGTCGTGCCCGTCCTACCACCATCTGAGAGAAAGCTCTTACTTTAAGCAGTTCCTCCACAACTTCTCTGTGGCCAAAGTAACAGGCCAGGTGCAGTGGAGTCCATCCCAGGTTAGATTTACTCTTCCCTGATGAAAGGTTATGCAGACTATTGCTTGAACTCAAAATAACTTATAACTAGTTTAGTTAAGTTATTGGTATTCTTTGGTCCCTTTTATTATTGCAGCTGCCTAGTTATACCTTTACAGTTGATATCAATCAGGGCTTCTTCTTTAATCTTGGACATTAGAAGTCTCTGAATGCCCAGTAAGTCTCCATTCCTTGCATGACGCAGGAATTGCTCCTCAGGGTCCAACTCCTCCATATACGTCTAAGGGAGGCAATATATAAACATGAGTTGAGTTCCTAAAGGATTACTTTGTGACCATGTTTTTCTGTTCCAATGTTGACTGAAACCACAGATAATCAAACAATCTGCAATCACTCATTATTTGAGGGGGGGGTTGAATGATCTGTTAAGACACTTTTGTCCACACGGATAAAAAAAATCCATTACTACACAGGTAGCAAGTGCCTGGCAGCAGGTCACTTATAAAACCCCACTGAGAAGATGTGGAGAGAGGGTGCGGATGGCTTGTTTTTGTAAAGGTAAAAAGGCCTAACTAGCAAGACCAGTCTTTCAAGGAAAATAATATTTATGCTGTTTGCTGCAAATGCTCCACCTATCTTATTAATCTCTCCACATTCAATTGTTGAGAATGTGTGTTATTAACATAACAGGCTGCTTAAAGAAGATCAACATTGAAGTCTAGGATAACAGATCAATTATGTTTTAGGGTATTTCCTTAGTGGGACAACAGCAGTTTAAATGACAATAGAAAGGTATAATTAAAAGTACTAGGTACTGTACATGTAGATCTATAATCAGAAACACATGGGTTCAGATCTTCCAATTTATTTAAATTAATTCAATTCTCAAAGTCAATATTAGCTTTTGAGCCATAATAGTTCTGAACCAAATCTGAAATGTCCTTGTGATACAATCTGCTGATATGTCAGGTGACTTTTTTTTCTTTATGTCTGACAGGCTTGCCTTGTCATCTCTAACATTGCACTACTGTACATGCATGGGCCATGCTATTTTATCAGAATGAAAGAAAAATACACACAGGAAACCATACGTAATGCAACGATAATTATTTCAATTGTATTATGTATTTATTATTTATGTTTATCGATTGAGTGGTCTCTTTTCCAAAATACCACTTTAAAATAAGCAAATCATAAATTGTGTTACAATATTTTCAGAACAGTAAAATGTTTGCGTTTCAACCGAAACAAAAGCACTCTTTCAAATCCAATGTCCTTCAATAAGATTTTAATTGCTCAACCAACACAAACTGCCCTATTTTCCATTCAGATTGAACCTTGTTCCATTTATCTGAGGCAAAAGAACTGAAAGCAATTTTTTTTCGAAGTTCTGTTTTCACTTTTGGGCTTTCAAGGTTGATAAAGTGTCCTGACCACTGGATTTGTGCTTTAAGAGGGAAGTAAGTTAAAAAGGCAACTTGCCCGGAAATGACTGGGCAAAATGATAAACAAAGAAACCACAACCTTTTTCTACCCTATCACTAAGCCGACAAAGCCGACTTTGTTATATTGTGTACAATGATGTGTTCTAAAACAATTCCCAGTTACAAAACAAATTGGGTCTGCGTGCATGCACATTTTAAAATTGTTCTATTACCCAGGGTTCCAGACTAACAATTTACACTGGTAGCAGTGTTGCCACTAAGTGTTTCATTTAGTGGCAGTAGCACCAAAAGGGGTGGCAGCAGTATTTTAAATTAAATCAACGTACATTTTTTATGGTAATCAGGCAACAATGACTTTCTAGCAGCATAACGTACTAATCAAAGGTGCTCTTGTTTAATGGGTATAAAAAACACCAACCAAAATCAAGTCAAAGCTTTGCCCTCAAAAACTGGTTAGCTGTGGAGGACATATATTGGTTGCAGTGTGGAGCCCTGTCACCACAATCCAGGGGTTGAAGCCTGACCTTATCATATAAAGAGCTCCCATTCTGATCCTCACCCTCTTTCAAAGTTCAAACATGTGCATCTTAAATTGCAAGTTTTCATCAACTAAAATGCTCAACTTTGTGTAAACTGCAGCACACTCAATTCAGACTCTATTTAGAAAGCAAATATTATGTTTTATTATGTAATGTTTTGGCTCTTTGATTTCTTCCGGATTAATCTCAGCACTAAGAGATTTCTGTTTTCATCAACATGTTGTTGTAAGGTTTGACATTGCTTGTTCTTTGGAAGGTGCCAATGAATAATGAAGGGTATCATCTGTATAAAAAAGTAATTGAAAATATTTCACAGGAGGCTCAATTGCACACAATGAAATGCTAAAACAAAAAATTATTATCCTAAGATTTTCTACTACTAAAACTTTGGATTTCAAACCTACGTAATGTGTGCTAATGTTTTCTATGATGGACCTGAAACCATTAAAAAGCTACTCAATCAAATCCCTGCAAGACTAATCTATCCATAAGTAATTTGTGATTTACTGTGTCAAAAGCCTTTGACAAATCAATTAACAAAGTTGCACAACGTTTCTTGTCACCAATAGCTGTAACAAGATTGTTTGTAATACAGCTGTAGTATTATGACCAGCTCTGACCTCAGACCGATAAGGGCTTTAAATATTATCAGTGGACAAAGCTGTTAATTTAAAAGAGATTCTAACATATTTTGCTCAATATGGGAGTTTGGAGATGGGTCTGCAATCATTTAAGTCACTTGATTATTCATCTTTGTAAACTGGTGGCAATGCCCTGGTGCCGCTTTATGGACTCCTGCATGATTCAAAAAGAGAGCCTGATTTTATAAAATGATGGTTACAAATCTCTTTTTTGAAATCAATTACAGGTCCCGGGTCTTGCGTTATCTGCTGAGAAGGACTGGATTAATCATGGCCTTTAAGTGATTACCACTTAGCAATTTTGCTGAATTATTTCCACATTAAGATTAATTTTTTTTAATAATATGTAGATCTAGCCCTTTTGATTGTATTTCCATGTCTAAATGTTTGCCAGTCCATGTCAAAAGAAATAGATAAGCCATAGACCATTGTTTCTCTGCAATATTTTCTCATTTATTTCCTATTCAAATGATTGCTTCTATTTTCATTTCTGCATTTCAAGTATGGCAAGTAGGATAAAAGAAATGCAGACAGTTCAAAGAGATCTCGTGGGTAGCAGCAGCATAGAGCTTGATTGAATAGACAATGGTTTAGTACTAATTTATGTACACTTACTGTTTGAATTCCAGGAAATGTTAAACGTTTGCTGTTTGTAAGTGTAGTCTCAATCGTGGTAGGCAGACCATTTTTTGCGCATAGTAGTGCTATGCTGGCTTGATCTTGCAGTCAGCATGTGATTTTCAAAGCCTATACCATACTATTGTTAAGCTGATCTTGGTTGGTGTAGGTTTCTTTACACCAAACATTAATCAATACTCTTGTCATCTAGTACAAACTAACCTTGTAATGTACAGTTCCTACCTATAAACCAACGTATATATTTCACAAAGGCACTCAATGAGCAAGCGATACTATGTTTACAAATTAGGTCATGAAGACGTTATCAGCTGATAACTGGAATTCGGAAATCAGCGGCTTACTTTCAAAGAGCGTTTTTCATAATAAAAGCCCACATGCGGAAGAACCATTTTGCTACTTATTTTTAATATGAACGTCATGGTTGAGCTGAATCTCATTGGAAATCCAAAAAAGATTGCATGCCATGCACATCCATTAATTTTGCATGGTTGCCACCAATTAAAACTCAATCATTTTAAGGATATGTTTTTCAAAACTTGACAGACTCCGGAAACCAAAACGTTCGCCCCCAGTCCAATGTTTGCCCTGGAAGTACAACTATATCCACATATACCGGTGGTGATTCTGTAACTCAGAATTGATCTGTCAAACTTTACACATCTGATCGAAAGGTTAAGTTTGAACAGTTCAGTTAAGTGGTACTTTTCTATGTAACGAATGGCGGATATTTTAAATTCTGAGAATGTAGGGGATCTACAAAGTCAAGTAAGTTGTCAGAACTGTCTGAGTGCACTAGTCATCCGCTCACACAATAAACAGTCAATGAAAGCTTCAGTGTCTGAATTTTTTATTCAGAAAAAGTGTCCCCTCCATCCAGCTTGGCTATAGAAGAGTCGACTGTAATGCTTTACCTTTGTATCTGGTAATGATTTGTTGTTGTTCTTCTTCTTCCAACGCGTTTGTTGTTTTTCTTTATTTAGATGGATGAAGTTGAGGCACTCTCCTCCATTTATGGGGATGAGTGGTGTGTGATTGATGAGGCATCAAGAATATTTTGTATTAAAATATCCAATGAACTCGAGCACCTGCATCTGAAAGCATGTTTGCAAGTAAGTAAACTATAAGATTCACATCTTGGGTTGATACAATTTGCACCATCCATGCATGAAAAAGTAAAAAACCTGCCTCTGTTTTACTATTAGATTATTCTCCCACATAATTATCCAAGCACATCAGCTCCTGTCTTTCAGATAAAGTAAGTATGTTAGTTGTTCACTTCAGTCATGTGGTTAAACAATGAGTTAAATAGTTAAACAAAATAGACTTTGGTTAAATCCATTATAGTGCAGCCTGGTTACGAGGCCCTGAGAGAATCAAACTCGATAACAGCCTTGAGGAGCTTTGTGTGTAAGTGCATTTATTTTTTGTCTTTAACCTCAGAGATTTTTGAATTATCATTAGGATAATTGCAG
This sequence comes from Galaxias rostratus, assembly GCA_036024795.1. NCBI lineage: Eukaryota > Metazoa > Chordata > Actinopteri > Galaxiiformes > Galaxiidae > Galaxias > Galaxias rostratus. The sequence continues at coordinate 7,295 of JAVQJS010158694.1, forward strand.
GCTACTCTCTGTCTCACCCTGTTTGGTCCCAGAGGTTGGAAACTATTTAAGGCCCCTCATCTCCTTGTTTTGAAACAGGGAGAATGCTGGGGAGAGTGTCCTGTACCTGCTTGTTGAAAAAATCAGAGAGTTTCTCTCTGAGACATCCCAAAGCAGAGATGCAGGTGAGGCGAACCATAACACCTTTTCTTCCTTAATCTCTTAACATGCAAAGCAAGCACTTTTAAAAATGATATGCATCACCCTTAGGCCGACATACAAATTATTCATCATCCATCACTAGAGGGCAACATGTCAGACAGTATAAGACACTAATAGTTTGACCGAACTTCTAAAAAGCATTTCCCATTGAGATTCTGTCTTTGAACCTTTCCATCTTTTTTTTGGTGGTTTTAATACAGGTCTTTGATTTAGTTTTAAACATGACTGAGATAAGATGTACACAAAGGAGCTCTTTGGATGGTATAAAAGCCCTCTCCTGTGCTTGTCACTTACACACTGTGACTGAACTGAATAAAGATCGATATCTATGTAATGACTTCTGTTGCCGTGACAAACCTTTGTCAAACATGAGGAGACAAATTAAATGTTTTCTTGAAGTGCAACCCTGACTTAGGATTTCTGAAATGTTTTTGTAGGTTATCTGTTGTTCAAGGTTTGCAGGACCTTTGGAGCACTAAGGAAAAAAACTGATGTTATCAAAACCCTATTTGTTGATGTAAAGTCTTTTGTAAAGCTTAATAATCAAGCTACATGTGATTAGTCACAGTGCTTTAGGCCAACTATATGACAGTTTAGTCTTAGTTAAAATAACAGAGATCGAAAGAAAAGTCATTTAGTTTGAAGATGCACATTTGTGACAAGGATATTAAAAGATATATGACCGAGAGGATATCAAAAGGAAGAATGTAAAATTTAATATGATAAGGGCTGTTCTTTTGATGCACAAGTAAACCATCTCACATAAAATGACCTTTTCAATAACCTGAAATATTCATAGGGAGACAGTTCACAAAATGGTCAAAATAAGTAAATACATGCATAATACAATGAATAATACCATGCTAAAATTGTACCATGCCATTTTACGTACAGTACATGTATTTGAACTGTTATCATTACTTGTCATGTCCTATTTAAACCAAGCTACAGATGAGTAGCATAAGCTTACTATTAATAAAAAACAGCCTATTCATTTCTTGAAAGTCTTTCACGTTTCTCTCTATATATTTGAAATTCAGTCCTTTATGGTTTTGGATAGTTATAACAGCTCCTAATTGCTGTCCGCAAATAGTCGGTCTGGGTATACCATTTTAACCATATTAATTAGGATAGTCTTAAGGTCACGTAATGATAATGTGCTCCTGAAACTTGGACTGTGGGTGTCTATTCGAATAAGGCCTTAACCAGTCAACAGATGAGTCAGTGAGAGGGCCATTAAGGCTGCTTGAGTCGATGCCTCTCTCGATGTGTTAACACAATAGCGTATAACACTTACTGCTTGAACCACACAGTGGAACTGCAAGACATGAAAAACATGACGGCAGAGGATGAAGTCGAAGATGATGATGATGATGAAGATATGCCAGACTTCAGGACTTTGAAACTTGATTCTGAACACGCAGATCTGTTTGTGGATCATACAAGTGGTAGGTTCAACAGCATGAGTATATACTGACCTGCAAAGAGCAACTCTCTGTTTGACGGTGCTGGCCTCAGAACAATGAAACCCGAACCTTGCAAAAGTGTTTGTTGTGATCAATATATAGATTGAAAGCAATTGAAAATAACCGATGCCAATGGATTTACATATACTATTATTTTCAGTGGAGTAGCGCAAAATCATGAGCCCTCCCCCTTTCTTGCAAGCCCCTCCCCTATGCCACTGATTGTTTTGCTTTGTAAACAAGTCATATGTTTGTTACAGGCATAATACAAGACAGGGATATCATAATTTGAAATTTCTTTAATCATAATTACAAAAAAAATTAACAAAATGCTTTGTTGTAACTGAATATTTCATCAGACCCCCCTAATCACTTTAGATAAAGAGAAACCCTTATTTAGCGTGCTGGTGGAGAAAGAAATTGCCAGTGACCGAATCTGACCTAGTTAAATGGATTGAAAATGACCAGTCCAGAATGCTTGTTTAACATAGGCTAGTGTTCACACTCATTCACTATTCATACTTTTGTAGTATTTAATTAACGTTTGTATTGTAAGTAATTTGGTGGTTTGGGGAGACAAACTAAATAGGGTTTAGAGGGTTTAGAAATAGGGTTTAGAGTTCTCAATTAGGTTTAACCAACAAAAAGAGATCTAGATGGATGTAACTTCCCGCTGGCCATAATAATGAACAAGAGGTTGACCACTTGTTCTAAATTATTGTGGCTTTGTTGCATAATGTAACAACATCCCAATGACAACAAAAACAACAATGACAGAATCCGCGTTTTAAGAACCTTGGAAGTAAGTCTACTGTGTAACCACGGTAACTAGAACTGATTGTCCTTTTGTACATTCCCTTACAAGCTGTTTTGACACTTGCATGTCTTGACTATTTTGTAAACTACAGTCCGTAGGCAGCCTGTGGTAGGAAACTTAAACAGGTTCTCACCCTGGCTAAAAAGACCTGTTGCTTTAAAGTAGTACAGATTCTGACAATAAAACGATGCAATTAACTGAGCATTCTCACGTTTTAACTCTCAAAGTATTGACATTTTAATACCACCTGCTGTTGTGGGTAAAAACATTTTGAAATAATCATTTTCAGGGCGGTTAAAAGCTTTTTTCTGTACATTTATAATTACAACCTTATTTGTTGGAACGCTGCACTGCTGTTTTTCTATCTCTCGAACAGATATGGAACTACCTCCAATTAAATTTGGTGAGACAATCACAGATAGACGCAGCACTTTCCAGCCACACTTGGCACCTGTTGTAACACCAAGACAGGTATGACAGGTTTCCCTCTGATGTTAGTCGTTCTGGCACCTGCCTCCATTTCTTTTCTTACTTTTCTGCATGTGAACATTTCAGCACATTTGCATTACAACCGACTGTAAGCAATGGGCTTTGAAAGCAGGCTTGATCACAGAGTGGGTCTGCTGAAAATGTGAAATTGTGTTAAAGCAGTGTTAGATCAAGTTTTAGACTTCTGTCGTATAATTTAGCAATTTAAGGCTTTCGTCATTTGTTTGAGCTAAAAACCATGTGTCTGATACCGCTTTACATGGTAATTTGCTGTGTGTAATACTTCAACTGATTTTCCTCCATCTGTTATTCAAACTGGTAACCATTTTTTATCTAGATAGCATAAAAATGCTCTATATACTTTACGTCTGTCAGAAGCCTTTTTACAAAATTTCTACCTGTAGTGCCAACCTCCCTGGAGCAACTTTTCCAAATTAACATACAATTATACATTTCGACTTTTGAAAAAGATAATTAAGACAGTATATTGCTTTCTTTGACTCAAGATAATTTATATTAATTTCTACTTGGCTAGGGGCTGACATGTACGCCTTTCTGTTTCTGGAAAGCCTACATTTGTACTGATAACTGTTTGTCCCTGACAGCCATGGTTCAATGTGTTGATTTCTGTAGATGTTATTTAGTGTGGTTGTGACTGTTATTTTAGTGTGTCATTTCATTTAGGCTGACCACCAGGATAGGGTACTGCTCAGTTTGTCAATGTGATGAGGCAGGACGGCAATAATGAGTCAACTGCAGCTGGCTGTAGGCTTGTCCCTCTGTTGAAAAGCCTCTCTGATAGAACAGTAATCAATCTGGCATTGTTTCCGAATTGATTACTCCTCTCACAACTGTACACAGATGTTTTATGCAAAGGGTGCAATAAAAAAAGATCACATCACTTTCATGTTCAAAACAACTATTTACTGTGTATATTACGATTATATGTCTTAAATTAACAGTTTGAGTGGTAAGATAGTGGGAAAGTGTGACCCCTAAATATGGTTTATTGTGGTAACCATTTTGTCTTTCTAGGTTAGGATGGTTCTAGACAAGCTGTATGAAAACAAGAAGATTGCAAGTGCCACCCATAATATTTATGCATACAGGTAGGCTGATACATTGTTACCTCTTTTAGATTAATTTACAATATTATATTATTACTAAAAGTAAAAAAAAAAAAAACTAAATCATATATCTAAATCAATCAATTTGTTGATTAACATACATTGCTAAGTTCTGTATTTTGATGGTTACGCTACTGTACATTACTGATTAATTAATGGTGATATGCTGGGTACAGTAGGATCAAGGGCCGTCTTTCTGGTTTTTCGCAAGTGCATATTACTGATCTTATGGGTCATGACAAGCAAGGGAGAAAAATAACAGCTTCTAGAAAATAGGCAATTTGGTGTGTTTGTGAGTATGCGTTTGTGTGTGTGTGCGTTCGGAGCAGTGTCTCTCTTTGCGCTGCACTGTCTGGTCAGACAGGTTTAATGAAGTCTTTACAAGGCCTACTGATACATTATCTGGGTTGGCAATGGCAATTACCAGAGGGGGAAGATGCTGACATTTAGAGTGCTCAGGAAAACTTTCCTCTAAGGAGGAGGATGGTGCTCACTGGCATTTTATGTCAGGGAGTGCAAACAACTTCAAATGTTTTCCAAACCATACCCTTTTATTATTCCTTCTGTTGTAGGGTGTACTGTGAGGATAAGCAGAGCTTCCTACAGGACTGTGAGGATGATGGAGAGACAGCCGCAGGGGGAAGATTGCTTCATTTACTCCAGGTTACTATTCATTACTGTTCCTGTCTGTCGTACCATCTTCTAGAGCCAGCGTGCTGCGGTGATAAATAACCATAAATATATTCAACAATAGTTTTGATAACCGCTTGCTGCTTATAAATAAATATAAATATTTGTACTGTAACAAATTGTTACTGAGTTGTAAACATTTATGGAAGGTAAGTATTACCATTTTTGCATAGAAATGTGGTGTCTTTCGTAACCTACCACACCCATTTACTGGGCCTGCATTATTTAAAGGCAGCTCCGTGGGGCCTTCTAAACAGTCATTTGTATTAGAATGGATGCCTGCTGGTTCTTGAGGAAAACTCCCACTAGAATATAATTTTCCTCTTCAAGGTGATCACCTAGCATCCCTCTCCTCATTATAATGATGTGTTCTAGCACTTTCTTAATCTCCTGGACCTTTGCATCGACAGCACTATTAGCTTGGGTAAAATGTTATTCATATCTCCAAAGTAGGAGTTTAACAATTGTTATCGAGTTGAATTGTTTTTGAGTTCATTTCCATGCTTATCTTACTGAAGCAGTGCTCAAAGAAGGATGGAACCAGAACACCTAATCCCCCTCTCCCTCCCCACACTCACACACTGCTGACAATTCTGGTTGCGTGAGATTCACTGCCTTATATCATTGTTGTCATGGTTGCCTTTTTTCTGCTGTCACTAAAAAAGCTGGAATCTGGGAGATTGCACCACAATATTGTTTTACTCAGACGGAACGTTGCTCTCTCTGCTTGTTTTGATAGACCAGAAGCATGACAGTGTGAGAGTATACAGTACATTTTTTGGGGGGTTTGTTTCATGGGAAACCGTACTGTAGATCCACAAGTGGTCATTCATTCATTTGCCGCGTGCACACCCCCTCTCCAGCTGCTTGTTCATCGTAATCCTAGAGCAAATTTTGTTTTCCTCTTACCCTGCCTTACTTCATACCAGGATATTCTGACGAGAGCCGTAGCAAAGAAGGCAATTCCAGATCATTTTAATTGCCACCTTTCTATATTCAAATTCATATTCATCCCTGCCATCAGAGTTGTTGTTCACACGAAATGCTTCGGCGGATTTGTGTTGTCGATGTCTCAAGCCTTGTCACCCAGATAAATCAACTTGACTTTGATCATGTTCTACCCAAACCACTTGCCCATGATTTGAAACACAAATGATTGGACCCATAGATCCTAGTACAACTATGCTCTGTTTTCCTGAGCCTGGGGACAGTCTGCCATTTTGTGCTGTCCTTAACTATTGATGTCTAATGTCATGGACTGGAACAAGTTGACAGGCAAATGTCTTAACAGCAACACTGCAGCATACTAAATAATGTATACAATGTGTTCCACACATTGGTGGTTTGTCTGTCCTTTTTTATTTGCCTGTTCTAAGGTCTGCTTACCATAGGCGGACCTAGACATGGTACTGATTACCACATCTCGTTCTGCTCACCCCTGAACCTTTGGGGCTACACTCTGATTATTCCTCTACCCCTGCCCTTCTCGACAGACTATGTAATTTACATTAAAGACCCGCTCTTAAATCTATTCTTCTCTAATCTCTTTCCCCTCAGTCCCCCTCTCATCGTTTCCTCATTTAGTTTTAAGCTTTATTCATTTCTGTTGAATGAATATGAAGTGTGAGGCGATGAATAAAAGAAGGCTCTGATTAATAGAGTAAACAGCCAGATGGCTTTGAGTTCCCCCTACCCACCAGATTGCACTTTTGTGTTGCTTTCACTGCTAAATTCTCCCCTGTTGCGTAGAAGGCTTTTGATTGACAGCTGATAGTTTGAAACAGATATTTTCCTACATAAAAGCTTTTTCAACGCCATGCATCCTGTGTGCCTTGTCATGGCTACTAAGGCAAGATAGTTCCCATTACTTGACACCTGTGGCCCGATGGTGTTTTTGTAGGTATTACAAATGAAGCATTTGTTTATAATGTTTTTTCCCCTGTGTTGGTATACCTAAGTGAACAAATTGTTAGAATGCAAATTATGTGATCTTTATTTGTGAATATTGAATAATCTCACAAACTGAAATCCTTTTCACATCTGAACATAAACTAAAAAACAACATCACATAGTGTCAAGGGCAAAGTTGCCAATATGAGACAAAGAATTTCCATAAGCGCCCTCTCTTCCTATCTCTCACAAACACATGCATTAACACACATGCACAGACATCATCCCTGCACATGTTTTTGCTAAAATAATTCTGTTTTGCACTTTAGATTCTTGATGTGCGGAATGTGATGGTCGTGGTGTCCCGCTGGTATGGGGGGATCCTGCTCGGCCCAGATCGTTTCAAACACATCAACAACTGTGCCAGGAACATTCTAGTCCAGGAAGGTTACACCGCTGGCATGGTAAGGAAACCGCTGAAGGCATGCTGCAGGGCTTGGGTGTTTATTGGAGGTCTTGGAGGTATAGCTTTGATTGCCCACTTCTGATTGTTTTTTGGCACTCAGCTTTCTGATAGTAAACACCACCAGACAATTTAACCATGCACTATTAAAATGATCTGTTATTCCATCAATTAGTATTTTATTTAAATAACTTTTTTATACATATTTTTTCCCCTCGAAATCTTCGGACAGTGTATGCACAGAGAGAGTAAAGTCTGTGAAATGTTAATATTTTCCATATAATACTTAAGAAAACCCATAGACTTACCATGCAAGGGTTGTCTAAAACTATTTTACACTGGATGTATTGTTGCTGATTACGGACTCATCTGTAAAGAGCCACTGTAATTGCACTCTCTTTTGCCCTTGGAAATATGAGTGGTAGAAGTAACAACAATTAACCTGTAAAAGCTGATCAAAATGCAAATGATTACAATTAGGAAACAGAGCAAAATAAATGTAAGTACTTTTAAAAAACGCATAGATAAATAGGCAAATGAATGATGAGGAAAAATTAAGTGACAACTGATTTGAGATATAAAATGAGGTTGAAGTGATGGACTGTTGATCATTCATCATTGTTAACAACTGTTTTCAACTGCATGTCAATCACAGGCGACACCCACTGAAACACTTCATTTTTTACATCATCTACTTTCTCTCACCAGGCGTTAAGGTCAGTCAAGTCAAACGCTGAAAAGTTAGATGCGCTTCAGTTACTGGTTTTTACATTGACATTTACCCTACATGCACTTGATGACAATCGCTATAATGACGAATGATAAATGACGCTTCGAATTTTGATGAATTCATTCAATGGCGCCTTGATGTTGATTAATCTATTAGCTTTAATGCTTTCAAAGTCCTATGATCTATTTATTGACCTAAAAATTAAAACCTTTAGTCAAGTTTAATGTGTAGCGTGTACAGTGACAGTGGCATTGAAATACTTTAATGCAGTTTTGCATCAACTTATTTTGTGTTGCTTGATCTTGAAGTTTGCGCTCAATTTGGTGCATAGTTGTCACTGCAGACCTTTGTTCTATTGTCCTCTGATTTTAGACCAATATTAAAGTTCTAACTAACATGGAACATGTGCTAAAATGAAGTGCAAATCCATGTATTCATTAAACTAATCATACACTGTATTGGGAAGTTGAACCTTTAGTCACTGCATAGTTTCTGTCCATTAAATTGAGCTACGTATCCTGATTTAACACAAAATTGTATTATCAAGCATTTTTATACAAACTTTCTCAGTGCACTACTTGTTAGCCCACGACTTCTCCCAAGATAATCAATAAGGGTAATGTGAGCAGAAGTGTCCAAGGTGGTAGTATTGCCATCATACTGAAACAAAAGACAGACCAGTAAAGCCATTTTAAGCCGTGTATTTGTTTAAAATAAATAATTTAAGAGAAATTCGTTTATAGATGGTATAAACTTTTATGAAGTTTAGATTTTTTTTGTTGAGAAGGTGCTTAAACACTGGTTAGAAATATATTGATGATGTAGACAACCTAGAGAAACAGATGCCATGACCTTTTCTAAAATTCGTGTAAGAATTCTATCAAAAGTCGGGTAAAGAGGAAGTTTCCCTTTAATGAACAAATACCTTTCCAGTCTTCGCTGGAATTGGGTCAAATTAACTCACTGTGGCCTTCAAATGATAGGCAATCTCCTGAGCTCTGACCATAAATCATGAGATGCTTGCCTGAGATCAGTTGATGATTGAGAACATTCGTGGAGAAACGTACTCTGTGACCTACTTTAATAGTAGGCTTAAAAAATATATCTTAGGGGATAGTAGAGCACTTTATATAGTGAACAGTGTCCTTTTGGGCTTTAGCTTGGAATTGAGTTCAATAACCTCTCAGTGGCTTTCAAATTTTAAGCAATTGTGGGAGCTCTAATCATAAATTATAATTCGTATCAATCACAAGTCAAAACTTTGCTCTGTAAGGATTTCTAGCAACTTTTAAAACTTTTCGGGAAAATCTTCAATGCTGCATATTGATGGAGAATTTACCATTAGATTATGAGTTTAACTGAATTTTATCAGTTTGGATGGCTGTCTGAGAACATATCTGAGAAAGAGTGTGTCTTTTTTCTGCATTCAATTTATGAGCTTCTTCATATGAATGTGGAATACCTTACATTGAAATTATTTCCAATGTTTCTAGACTTGTTCAGCTTTCCTATATACCAGGTTTTTTATATATTATCTTGACAGGGGTCACAGCATGGAGAACGGCAATCCATTAACTGTTTACTAAGTCTTCAATGTTCCCTGCAGATACTCCATCAGCATTGTACATTTGGAAAGCTTTCTTAGACCTCCATGCTGTTGTGGAACGGATTTGCCCTGAGTGAATTTAGCTCAACTCATTATTAGTAGAAAGGAGACACATCTTGACCGCACTGAGATATTGCAGCCTGGGGTCATGGTGATTATAGAAATACATGTGGGTGGGTTAACAAGGTGGGCTTTGTAAACAATACCTGTCTTAATTATAAGTTCTAAACCAATGGTATTTACACAATGACAGATAAGACTTGTTGGTAAAGAAGACCAAAAAGGCTGGCAGAGGGATTCTGAAGCTATTGAAGATTGCAGTCATTCAAATATCCTTTACATTGTTTGACTCCTTATCTACAGTATAGACACTGCCCAAGGACCGCTATTTGCTGTGACCAATACATTTTCTTCTTCTTTGGTGTAAGATAATATGTTGAATAATCTGATACGAAATCTTCCCAGTTCTGGAGTCAGAGATACCGTTAATCAAAAGGTGTCAGGTTACAGGATTGCAGGATTGCCATGGTCTTCTGTCTGCCACATTGTTTTTCCTCAATAGAACAATGTGATCGCAATAAGAATGATTTGCTGGAAAACCCTTCACTGACACTCACTTTCTTTACAGGCTGGTGAAAGACCATCCACATTTTTTGGTCTTTATATTCTCTGTCAATCAGCAGTATACTACAGATCATAATTCTAGCAAAAAAAGTGGGGTATTAAATCACACGGCTAAGTCAAAGTTAACAGCTTCATTGTAGATCAAACTGCCCTGAGAAATACGGTGTCTCCAGAGGGAAACGAGAGTTATTGGTTAATACAGGCTTGGGACTTAACGATGCCTAGAGATCTCTTCCTTGTAAATTGCATTTTGCATCTAGCTAAAAAATGTGAAGAAGAGCCATCTCTTTTTTGGTGAGGTTACCTATAAAGTGCTTCAGCTAATACATGAATAGTGCTCCCTGCCTAGATGTGCACATTTATGATAATCATATACTGCGAGCACGTATCTAAAACGCCAAAGAAAGTGCAATTAACTGGAAATATACTATTAGAGTGTCTTAGTTTGACTGTTTTCAAGGTTGATGTTCTGTGTAATTGCAACATTGTACAACGGTTGGCTGATTACCAATTAGTACATTGTAATTATTAGCATTTAAATATAGCAGAGCAATCCCAGCATGGAAGCGGATACGAGACCTGTAAAAAATAGCTATTTGAGGATGTGAATGTACGGATAACGCTCAGCAGCCATTGCACAATATGCCACCACACGTTTTTTGGCTCCAGGTCTGTTGTCATTTGTTTACTGTTGTTTTACAGGATGAGGCAGCCAAGACAGGGGGAAAGAACAAAAAGCAAAAAAAACTGAAGACAAAATGAATAGGAAGATACCTTTATTTAAAGGAATACATATGTGCCATTTTGCACGACTCCCCCAATGGGTAGGCCTCCAATACAAATGATTATGGTTTATTTCAGTAAATTGAATAAGCTACTTGAATGAATACAAGTTATCTCAGTTTACAGGATACAAGGGCAGGATTGTGTGTTTAAACAAAGTTGTGTGTTTTAAGGGATATTTATCTTCTCTGCCTATTGGAGACAAGACAGTCACGTTATAAATGTTCCCATGGTGATTTATCAAGGACAGGGTTCACAGATTAAATTGCCTGGAGTCAAATGATAATTTCAGGTTTTGTGCTCTAGACAGAGGTGATGATATGATTTATACCCTTTTATATGAAGTGAGCATCAAAGTTCATTCATACTAAAAATGTATTGAGTTTCCTGAGTTGCCTTTATGAATACTTGATGTACTAAGCTTAATTGCTGTGCAAAAATGAATACTCTTATTTATTGTTATTCCACTTCAGCATAAACAAGATTCTTGTTGCAGCCTCTTAAGAAATGTACTCTGTTTACAGACATTAGATACCTTTTTAATTACAGTTGGAAACACAAACAACACAGTCCGTTTAATTTATGACATTGCTATCTATATGGGTACCTAATATGTAAGACATTTTGATAAATAAACATTTCATAATGGTTGATAATTAAAATCACGGTCTCTGGTTCCCCTTTCTGTTGTAAGTGTTTGTCTGGGTTTTAAATTCAATGTGTTGCACACTTTAATTCATGTTCACACGTGCACACGTCCAGCTCAGTACGGCAAAAATGAAGGAATTCACATTTTCAAGGTTGCTGTTATTTCCTCTAGGCTTTGAGCTCTCACCTGGTTTGAAGCTCCTGTGGGGGTTCGCCTCTCCACTCTGACTTTTTGTTTGTCACTCAAGCCCATGACAGAAAGACACTGTGTGGTCTGCATACTAAACACTTAGAGACGGTCCATGCACATTTGGAATTTGTATCAGTTGTCAGTTTCAGGTAAAAAAGGTAAACCCTCATTGTTGTGGTAGAGATGATTCATATGCACGTATTGCAATATAAGTAATGTCTACGGTGAGTTTCGATTTGTCCATTTGCAAATTGAGATCCAGATATATACAATAGAGTCCGTACATGATTTATTTATTATTATTGTTAGAAAATTAGTCTTGCCAATCAAATCTTTCCCATACAAATGTTCATGTTTATTCAGAATGAGATTGTATTTGTGTGTAAAAAGCTTGTAATACCTTCTTTGGGTAGTGTGAAAAAGCTTTTGATCCTGCTTTCTGGGACACCCTTTGGGGATCATATCCATTGCTAGTGTTGTGTCCCTGAGGCCTGACAACACTTATTACTTTTAGTGAAGAGAGAAAGTAGTGCAAATACATGGTAATGCAAGTGCCAACAAACAAACATGTTTTTGCCATGAAGGATTTTGTTATCAAAATAGTTTTTGTTTGTATCACTGGCAATCTCATTTTCTTAAGTAATTCACCTGCTAACAGGCATCTATTGTATAACACAAGTGTGAATATATATATATATATATATATGTTAGCATGTAGGCCTAATATTTTTCATTGCACAGCTATGCAAAAACTGGAACATAAGAACAAACACATATATAAACGTTTTTGTAAATGTTTAGTTTCAATAAAAAATATTTCCTTGCACAGTATTTTCATTAAGACAGGAATTACTCCAACCCTCAAACTCAACATTTTCTTTTCTTTTTTTTTTAAAGTAAGGTTGCACGTTTCTCATGTGAAGGCATACTGTGGAGTAGTAGACAACATATAAACATAAAGAGAAATGTTGAGTGCCATGTCAACTGTGAGAAAGCCTCGGTGTATAATCAATGGCACTCCACAATTATCCACACTCATATTGAGTATTTTGATCTTTCCAAGTGTGTATGCCACCCCTGACTGAGCCCCGCTTGGATATTTAAACAGGATAGTGCAAAGGTCCAGGGACTACATGGAATGTTTCTAATGACACATTGTCTGAATAATAGGAGAGTAATAGAAATGTTGGTGCCTTCTCTTAAGACGACTGCATTAGACCAATGTTGGCTTTGTTAAAAAGAAATGTCTTAATTATCACAACAAATAAGTATGTTGTTTTCTCATTGAATCTAGATAGCCTTACATAGATCTACTTCCGAACGTTATTTTAGTCGCTTGGGCCACCTTTGTGACAAAAAATCAACAGTGATGTTTTCGGGATCACTACTAACTATTTTGAGGCGTGTGTCAAATCACAGTCTTATGCATTTTGGGTTCTCTATGAGTAAACACAAACAGGGACAATGTGAAGCACTGATGACTTCAGGTAACTCACAATAGTCATTAAAGCTATTTTAATAACTAGGCTATATTGTGGGTGAATCTGAGTGTGCACCTGAGACGCCTTCAGAGCGCGCGCCCACGTTTCTGTCACCGCCTGGCACTGACAGTGGCACACCCGCTGCGCACTCGAACCATACAGTCGCTCTTAGTGAACATGACCCATCATTGGCTTGGCATAGACGTGTGCAGCTTTTTTAGTTAGGGAAAGGAAAATTATTTTTGTTTCCTGATGAAGGCATGCCGTGAGCAAAACACAACTGCTCTTTCGTCGATGATCGACGTTGCGTGCTTTTCCTGCTCCTTTATTTTGTAACTATAGGGTAAAAATGCAATTTTTTTAAATGTTGTCCGATTATTACCATGGATCTCTAATGTTTTAAATTCAAAAATAACTATGGGAGCTTATATCCCGGATTCTAACTTAAGCTCCAACTTTACTGCTACTAACTCAGCAACAGTTCACCAAGCTGGAGCTGCTCTCCCGGGGTACATGTTGGTCATTTTGGCGGTGCTTATGATAACTCTGGTGGTGGTCGTTGTGGCTGGAAATGCACTCGTCATCATGGCTTTTATTGTGGACAAGAGTCTAAGAAATCAAAGCAATTACTTCTTCCTTAACCTTGCCTTATAATATTTTATTTTTGGTAAGTCTATCTATCTATCTATCTATCTATCTATCTATC
>JAVQJS010158696.1:0-17735 GCA_036024795.1 Galaxias rostratus
GTGTGTGTGTGTGTGTGTGTGTGTGTGTGTGTGTGTGTGTGTGTGTGTGTGTGTGTGTGTGTGTGTGTGTGTGTGTGTGTGTGTGTGTGTGTTTGAGGAAGGGGATTGAAGTGAGCGAGTTCAGAGTGGGGAGAGTTGGGCTCTGCAGTGTTCAGATGAGAGCTGCATTGGGGCGCTCCCCCCCCCACAGTCTCTATCTATCTTTTGCCGTCTCTCCACTCTCCTTTATTTTAGTCTCTCAATCCCCGTCGTTCAGTGAATCTCTCTCTCTCTCTCTCTCTCTCTCCCACCCTCTCTCTCTTTCTCTCCTCTCCCTCAAATCTCTCATCTTACTATGCCAGTCGTTATCTCCTTCCCAGAGGTCAGTGGGTGGGCTTCGAAAGAGTCTGATTGGCTGATTGTCCGCACACCCTCAGGAGCGTTTTGATTAGAAACTCAACTTTCTCAGCGCCAGTAAAACATATATCACCAGGTCATTGACACACATGCACACACTCACAAACGCGCACACACACACACCACTTATAAGCAGACACTCACACACATACACATATAGAGAAATACACAGCAGTAAGTACTCCTCTTATAAACATACACACACACACACACAGCACATACTCCTCTTATAAACGGACACCCACATACATAATACACACACGCACACACGCACGCACGCACGCACACACACACACACACACGCACGCACGCACACACACACACACACACACACACACACACGCGCAGTTTGCCTGGTCGGCATCCGGTCTCAGGTTGCAATTAAAGGTATGTTATTGTTTAGTGTCTGGGAATACTTGGGAGAGCTAATGTTTCCTGGACACTCAGACAGAGCTGGCTGGAATGACAGCTGTTATTGACTAAAGGGGACTCAGGTCTTGGAGTCATCTGTTTGACAGTTACGCACACACATACACAAGTTAAACACACGTGAAACACTAAAATGCATTGAAAAACAAATACACTCAAAGACCAACCCCCTCCCCTTTCTCTATCTCTCTCAATTCAATTAAAAAAAACTTTATTTGCATGGTAGTATACATTTACATTGTAAAGGCATAACAACACATTTAAAATATATGACAATAACTAAACAACTTGACAAACAAGTCAATTCTGTTGTGAGAGACAGTTTCTTGCCGCTTAGGAACAAGGCCAACATTTTCCTTTTCGTTAATTCATTTTTATATTCTGTGAAAAATATTTTACTCTCCCTCCAGCAATTTTGAATGATGAATTATGATCATTTCTGTTGGCTGAACTTTATTGTGTTTGCTTTTTTGCTTTGTATTGGTTCCACCCTAACCTAGTTTGTGTCTTGTTTCTGTGTCTGTGTGTGTATGTGTGTGTGTGTGTGTCCCAGGTCCTGTCTGCAGTGCCTGTGTCCATAACTTTGGGGCGCGTCCGGTGACCATCTTCAGTGGCGTGATGGTGTCAGGTGGTCTGATGCTCAGCGCCTTCGCGCCAAACGTCCCCTTTCTCATCTTCTCCTACGGCATTGTCGTGGGTGAGGACACTTCCTGTTATCCACTTCCTGTCATCCACTTCCTGTTCTTTTCCGGGGGCCAAGGCTCGGGTCAAAGCAGCATTACAGAGTCACACATAAGAACAGCATTAGTGTTGGGGGGGGGGTCTCATTGCATGCTGTCTCCATTTATGTCAGCAAAACACACACGCACACACACACACACACACACACACACACACACACATATTTTATTAGTAAAGATATACATATATATACATATATATATATATATATATCTGCTGTCAGCGCTGGTTGTTGTGTTGACCCTGCAGGGTGAAACATGAATATTTATAGACTCTCCTAGTTGAGATTAGGCTGCCTGCACGTGTCAGAGCTTCCTCCTCCTCTTCAGCATCGTCGTCTTGTATTTAGTCACGTCACGTTCCGGTTCTAATCCCGGCAGACTCTGTTGCTGCGGCTGTCACCTGACCCTGGGGAATGATGTGTCGTAAATAACATTGATTCCACGTTGTTCTGACAGTGCATACACATATAGCTTTCCCCCTCAGTGTATCTCATGTGATATATCAAATATCAATTTCATGTCTCTCGATTTTAATCCGTGTTTATGAAGTGCCTAAATGTCACAGTGCAGTGTGGAGGTTATGTTGACAGTGGTATTGAAAGGTAAAGGCTAAGCTGCCCCATGATACCCTTCCCCTTAGAGATGCTGTGATATGTTGTCTACGGTATTGAGATGCTACGTTATGTTGTCTATAGTATTGAGATGTTACGTTATGCTGTCTATAGTACTGAGATGCTATGTTATGTTGTCTATGGTATTGAGATGTTACGTTATGTTGTCTATAGTACTGAGATGCTACGTTATGTTGTCTATGCTATTGAGATGTTACATTATGTTGTCTATAGTATTGAGATGCTACGTTATGTTGTCTATAGTATTGAGATGCTACGTTATGCTGTCTATGGTATTGAGATGCTACGTTATGCTGTCTATGGTATTGAGATGTCCAGAGCTGCTTTGTTGTCTTTGGTAGTGAGATTCTGGGATGTGTTGTTTATGGTGTGGGGGGATCCAGAGCTGCTGTGTTGTCTTTGGTATTGAGATGATCTGCTATCTTGTCCATGGCAGTGAGATTCTGTTTTGTGTTGTCAACGGTAACGAGATGCTGGGTTATGTTGTCAACAGTAATGAGATGCTGGGTTATGTTGTCTACGGTAGTGAGATGTGTTATGTTGTCTATGGTAATGAGATTCTATGTAATGTTTTCTATGGTAGTGAGACGTTCAGGCTGACTCATGACAGCTGCAGAAGGGTTGTTATCTTGACCTGCAGACTAAGTTCCCATGGTTGAAATAATTTCAAGCGCTTTTCTAGTGTGTCTGACTGCTCTTGTTTTGTCCTCCACATCTCTGCCATCTCTCTCCCCCTCCCTCTCTGCAGGCCTAGGCTGTGGTCTGGTGTATGCTGCCACCCTCACCATCACCTGTCAGTACTTTGACAAGAGGCGTGGCCTGGCTCTCGGCATCGTCACCACAGGTACCTCCTCCGGCCACAGCGCCCCCGTGTGGCAGCGCGCCGTCACTACCCCCCATGCTCACTTCCTCTTTCAGATACCAACCGCAGCCGACTGCCCACAGAGAAATAAACACCCGGTAAATATACTGAGCATAGGAGAAGATAGGGAGGTAAAGGAGAAAAGGGTTTTTATCAGAGGTTCATAGTATCAGGTAGGGGTGTAGGAGTTTATATCAGAGGTTCAGAGTATCAGCTAGGAGTGTGAAGTCTTTATTAGAGGTTCATATTATCAGCTAGGAGTGTAGGAGTTTATATCAGATCTTGATAGTATTAGCAAGGAGTATAGGAGTTTATATCATACGTTGATAGTATCAGCTAGGTGTGTAAGAGTTTATATCAGAGGTTGATAGTATCAGCTAGGAGTGTAAGAGTTTATAACAGATATCGATAGTATCAGCTAGGAGTGTGGAGTTTTTATCAGAGGTTCATAGTAACAGCTAGAGGTGTAAGGTTTCGGGAACAAAGAAACCAGACCTACAGTTGCTGTAGTTTTTCCATGGATTCCACTGACAGCAGGCTCCTTTATGGCTCCTTTTTCAGCTGATTTTTAACGAGCTAGGCTCTTTCTGTGGGTCCATGTCTGCCTACTCTGTCTGTCTGTCTATTGGTTTGTCTGGCAGTGGCAGAACACTTTCTGTCTATCTGTCCGTCTATCTGGCAGTGGTGGAACATAGTCTGCCTGTCTGTCTGTCTGTCCGTCCGTCCGTCTGTCTGTGTCTGACAGTGGTAGATTACGGCCTGTCTGTATTTGTGGTGATCAGTGATTCAGGGTCTGACAGGCTGGTAACCACACCACCAGAGAGAACTACACCATTGTATAAAGCTGTTTAAAAATACACTCAGCTGTAAAACTGAAAGCTTATTCCACTCAGTCCTCTTCAATCATACCATTCCTTCTCCTCTCGAGTAAAACATCTGTTTAGGACCACCTGTTGGTCACCCCTCCCTTTCCCCTTCAGATGAGCTGACACAGCTGACACACAACCATCTGCTAACGCATGGATTGTATATCAACGATAGAAGCTTACAGTTTGATATGGAGGGGAAATGTTTTTAGTTGGAAGTCAATAGAATATGTTTGTGTGCAGGTACCAGTGTAGGCGGGTTTCTATATGCCACCGCCCAGAACGAACTGATTGTGCTGTTCGGATTGGACGGCTGCCTGCTCATCATTGGGGCGCTGGCGCTCAACCTGATGGCGGCTGCTGGCTTCATGAGACCTCTTCACCTGCCAGCCTACTATCTCAAACAGGTACCCCTAAACTACTACTATGACTCAAAATGACTCGAATCTATCAGTCGAAATAATGAGTGAAATGTCTAATGGTATCATATCTCATATCTCTTCCCTTGTGTGACAGAAATCGGCCCTGCAGCGTGACACGGAGGAACAGCTGTTTGAAAAGCCGCCCCTGAACGACCTGAAGATCACTCCCAGCTCCACGGCAACCACTATTGCCACGCCGACCACAGAGAAGGCTCTGAGTGTGAAGGAGCTTCTCATCACTGTGGATGCCAAAGACCAGGCTGTGATCCAGACAGACAGCAACAAAGCCAGCAGCCTGCTGTCCTGTGCAGCGGTGGTCAGACACATCAAAAGGAAGCAGCAGGCGTACGCTCAGTACCTCTCCTCCACCGCAGAGTTTCTTCACCACCGCTCCTTCATGGCGCTCTGCATCGCCATCTTCCTCTTCAGCCTGGGTGCCTTCCCCCCGGTCCTCTTCATGGAGGACGTGGCTCAGAGTGAGGGGCTGGTGGACGAGGTGAGCGTCATCCCGCTCGTCTCCATCGTGGCCATAACCACGGGCGTGGGGAAGCTGGCTCTGGGCGCGCTGGCTGACGTGCGCTGGGTCAACAGCCTGTTACTGTACGCCTTCACCCTGCTGGGAACAGGCGGGGCTCTGCTCCTCATCCCCGTGTGTCAGAGCTACGTGGCGCTGCAGCTTCTGTCCGCTGTGGTGGGCTTCTTCTCGGGGAACTGGTCCCTCACCTCGTACATCACCACCCAGATAGTGGGGCTGGAGCGCCTCACTCAGGCCCATGGCATCCTCATGTTCTTTGGAGGTTTCGGGATCGTCCTCGGACCCCCCGTCGTCGGTAAGGAACACCTTCTGTGATCACTGCCTTGAAAAATATATACATTTAATTTTCTATAATTTCATTTTCTAATTCAATTAATTGTAATTTATTTCAGTCATGTCAGTTCAAAAATAAGTTATAGGTTATAGAATACTACAGAATAGTTTGTCATAGAGGATAAGGGGGGTGGAAAAAAACATTTGGTTTAGTGAAGTGTTGTTAGCCAAAGAGGCTACATTGGCAGATTTTTGACAACTCACTTATTTCCTGTGGAATGTCCGTTTTCATTTCCAGGATGGTTCTTTGACTGGACGCAGTCATATGACCTGGCATTCTACTTCAGTGGTACCTGTGTGGTGCTCGGCGGACTCACGCTTTTTCTGTTTGCTCTACCGTGCTGGGACAAGAAGAAGACACCAGAAATCCCCAAGGCCGACATTCACTACAGTAGCCACTGTGACAAAGTCGCTTCAGTAGCCTGAACACAACAAACATCAGTGCTGTGATTTTTCCTATTACCTTCTAAACACACATCAGTGTTTGTTTTTCTTCTTCTCCAATAGCCTTTCTTACCCCTAGGCTGCTGCCTTGCAACCCACCAACTCACTGGATAAAACAGTGGGGTTTCAAGACTTTTCTTTTTCCCCTCTCTTTCTGAGAAAGGGGTATTTAATTATTTTTGGCTTTCCCAGTATTTACATAAATTGATCCAAGTTGTCTTAAACATTTAAGAGGATTTAGATAGAGTGGATTTTTTCTATCTAATTACAAGCAACATTCATAGGTGCTGAAGTGCTCAACATTTTACAAATGGTTTGTTTGTTACCCTATTGCTTGCTAGTGTATTTTGATCGTTCTTGTTGATTACCGCCTCATTATATGAGGCCTTTTCAACAACATGGCTTGATGAGACACAAATACACAATGTTTGCATCATAAAAATTGAAGCAACGGTTTTTCACATTGTTAGATCTTTAGGTAGAGGGCATTTTCAGAGTGCAATCAATAAAAAATCTAGATTGAGTTTTTTTTCAAGATCTTTGATATTTGTTGATTTTCACAGAAAGAAAAAAAACTTTTGGGACATTTGAATTCTTTTGAACTGTCATGGCTAAATTAAATTGCCAACCATGCAAACATTTCTCATTGAAAGACTTTCCCAGGAGAAGGACCTCCTGGTAAAAACGGCATTAACAGGGATTGGGAATCAGAAACTGCACATCAAATCGATTCCTTATAATCATAGCCGCACAAAATTGTCTTTGGTATGTTGTTTTCTAAAGTGTATTGTATTTCTTTGTAACTCTCTTATGTATCCACACCAAAGCACCAGAATACGTTTATTATTGCCTGTCGATACACCCGTTGCCTGTTAAAAGATTATGCCTTGTTTTATATTATGCCTTGCTTTATGTGTATTCTTTGAATAATTCAAAGTACAATTAGTAGGCCTTGTACTGTATTCGACTTGCACTGTTTCAAAATGGTCATCTTTCAACTGTTTTGGTCAAATACAGGACCTGTTTTTGAGTGACACTAAATGCTCTGTAAGCTCATTCACAGAGAAAGCTGTGGTAGATTGTAGGTTGAAACCCAGGACATCAGATTCAGGTTTGTTTGTCATAGTGGCACCATGTTGTTTGTAAGATCACCTCAATGTAACTATTAATGTTTATAGGCCTATTCAATGTTAATATGCACTGAGCCAATCGTAGAAATAGAAAGCAACTTTTATGTATATTTTTGAAGTAGACCTACTTCCAGAAAGCAATTATTGTATACTCCGTGTGTGAAAGGTTGAGTCGAGTCCAAGCCGAATTACGATTATGATATTCCATTTGCTGTAGGCTACTTGTTCTTGTCACCTGAATGTTTTCATTGTTTATGTTAAAATAGGTCCTACTTTGCACATGTTTTGCTTTGTAGTACAGTTCTTCAACGTCTTGTTGAAGAAACAGACTATTTTTTAAATCATGCATATTTCAGTATTTACAGGGTACAGAAAATGTGTATAATATGTGTCTATGCGACTGATTATGTTTTAAATGTAATTCAGTTGTGAATCGCTATTGTTATGAGCATAAAAAATGCCAGTAAAACATTTTTGACATTATCTTGCTTGTGCCTGTTTTTGTTGTAGAATTCCATTCAAAACCTTTGCTTGCCATATTGATCTTGAGTGCACAAGCTTTCAGAACATAAAAACGTATTTATACATAGTCCACTACACTTATTTTAGTTCATTTTTCAAAAACAAATTTCATTCTAAAATCAAGAAAAGGGTAATTTGTCTTTGTTAAACAGCATAATATTCTGTAAAAGCATAAAATAACATAAGTCAAATAGACAAACATTTTGTGAGAACAAAAGAAAAATAGCAAATGTGGACAGCAATTAGGAATCACTTAATCAAATTGTGTGTTCTCCATGCCAATGCGCTTCTGAGCTGCCCAACATCGACATAGCTAGCTCTGATTGCTTTACGTGTTTCGAAATTGAGGAAACGAGTAAGGCATAAATGATACCATGTATGTCACACACCCCAAATCGTGTAAATCCAACGTAGTCCATAAAACAATCCACGTTAGGCGTCCTGCAAGCAGAAAGAGGCAACGTGGGTATATAGACAATTATAGCGTAAACGAAAGCCAAGGTAAAGGCCAGTTCAGAAGAAAGATTCGCGACGCAACGAAACGGGTTTAGAATTTGACAGATTAAATTTGCAACTTTTTGAACTTGTAGCATGTTGTAGCTGAAGATTTGGCATAGAAGGGCCGTTTTAGAACGCTAGGAAGCCTTGTGCCAGGTTTATGTCAACATTGATTATTCGTTTGTGCATTTACACGTACACGTTGGGTTTGTTATCGTGTAATTATAATTGCACTTAAATTAAATACCCTGATTACTGCTATACTACCATCATATGGTAGCTATGGTGTCAAACGCAGTTTAATAAAAAGGATCGTCATACACTAGCTCATACAAATAGGAAATAAAATAACGAAATCATTTTGTCAACGTTAGCTAACTGCAGGGGATATACCGTTACTATGGAAACGGCCATTTGTTTCTGCTAGTTACGTTTGGTGTGAACCAAAGCTTTAGAGCGTTTAAAATTAGACGTTAAAATTATTTTTGCCAGTTGCAAATCATTGGTCTGAACTAGGTTTCAATCACATTTCAGTACTAAATTGCATGCTAGTTACGCAAAGATGGAACGGAAGAGTTACTTAGCAACCCACAAAAAAAATCACTATGGTTATTGCAATATAGTCACATGACTAGCAACATAAACGCTTCTTCGTTAACTACAACCTAGCAGGCTAGCTAGTCTTTTCTAAAAGTTCAACTGTTAACAAGTATTTGTTTTTGTGATATTTTGGTTAAGTTTATTACATGCAATGGCATCTATCGCATTTATTTTTTCTCAAACAGCCAACTTTTTGGATAGGTTCGATTTAAAAAAGAAGCATTACATTTCGCTGAAACCGTGAAGTCAAGTCTACGTTTGAAAATGGGAGCAAGCGCCTCTGTTTCTCTTTGCGTAAGATATTTTCTCGTTTGTCCATTGACCAGATTTCACACTATTCGTTATTCATGGTAATTTACTCGCACATTGTTCATGGCAAGCGTCCATAGCTACAACTTTGTCATTTATTAACTACATTACCGGTTAGTCAAAGCAAACTCAAAGTGAATGTGTCACAAGCGTTGTGACTTGGCTTGTTTAATATGCATCATCATCTTCTGAGAACAGCCGGCAATTGGTTATTCTACTGGCCAAATAACGAAAATTTTAGCCCTTATTCATCCTGGAATCCAGATTACAGTTTTCATTACAGCAATAAGCTAATACAACATATTCCATGACTTTGTTCCTGTATTATTTGACTGTGGAAACACTAATCGCCTTGTACTGAGCACCATTACCACAGAGCATGTAATGAGGCCTTTAATATGTCAGGTTTAATGGCGTAGAAAGGGCCATTAGCAAAAAGTGCAGTGAAGCAGTACCTTTCCGGAGGCAATGAGAGGTTACACTAACTTTACCTGAGTTCAGGAAAGGGAAGTGGAAAGTGGTCTGACAACTGTTACTCTGAACTCTTTCTGACCCCACCTTGCCTCCCCATTTACGACTAGCTAATCAACCAGGCCCTTTTTCGCCAGTAAACAACAAAAAGCTAAGATAATACAATCACTTGAGCTTGTTCATAATGTTTCTCCCTGTTTTCCTCTCGTTTTTTAACGCAGAGTGACCCTGACTCTGTAAGAATCCACGCACATAGGCACACAGCAAAGATCAGCCCAGTAGAACCCTATCATCCAGCCAGTGGGATCAGTCCTGAACCCGGGGGTAAGCCTGTGTTTGGTGTGTCCCTGGAGAGGCTGAGGGAAGACGGACAGTTTGCCTGTGGAGTCCCCTTGGTGCTCAGAAACCTGGTGGCCTTCCTAGAAAATCATGGTAAGTTAATGAAGACTTCAAAAGTCAAAACCAACTAGTGCTCTTTAGCTTTTTCCTTAGCCTTAATGCCTCATGGGACCCTTATTTTACAGGGCATTGTTGAACACGCTACAACTAAATAACACACACACACACACAGAGAAACAGTGTGCATTCCTGACACACTGTAACTATCCCAGCTAACCGGCTCCCTCATTTTCCCGGTTAGGAATGCACCAGCGGGGCCTGTTCCGTCTGTGTAGCTCCGTGGTGCGAACCCGGCACCTGAGACAGCGATGGGATTGGGGAGAGAAGGTGGATCTCGAGCAGGACGGGGACGTTTCCACTGCAGCCTCCCTCCTGAAGCTGTTCCTCCGGGCGCTGCCCGACCCTTTAGTGGCTGAGCATCTCCGCAGGGACATGATGCTGAGTCTCACAGGTGCCTAACTCTAACCCAACCTAACCCAACCCCAACACTAACCGAACCCCAATCCAAACCAAAACCAACAGTAACCCTGGAGAGTGTGAGACATACAATACCACTACACAGTGTTATACGTACAGTACCACAGGACACTGAGACATGCTGTACCTCTGGACACAGCGACACATACAGTACCACTGGACACTGAGACATACAGTACCACTGGATACTGTGATACGTACAGTGCCACTGGACACTGAGACATACAGTACCACTGGACACTGAGACATACAGTGCCACTGGACACTGTGATACGTACAGTGCCACTGGACACTGTGATACGTACAGTGCCACTGGACACTGTGATACGTACAGTAACACTGGACACTGACACGTACTGTGCCACTGGACACGTACTGTGCCACTGGACACTGTGATACGTACAGTAACACTGGACACTGACACGTACTGTACCACTGGGCAGTATGGTACGTACAGTGCAACTGGACACTGACACGTACAGTACCACTGGACACTTACGCGTACTGTGCCACTGGACACTGTGATACGTACAGTAACACTGGACAGTATGGTACGTACAGTGCAACCGGACACTGACACGTACAGTACCACTGGACACTGTGAGGCATACAGTACCACTGGTCACTGTGATACATACAGTACCACTGGACACTGTGAGGTATACAGTACCACTGGACACTGACACGTACAGTACCATTGGACACTGAAGCATACAGTACCACTGGACACAGATACGTACTGTACCACTGGACCGTATGGTACGTACAATACCACTGGCACTGAAGCATACAGTTCCACTGGACACTGTGATACGTAGAGTAACACTAAACACTGTGAGCCATACAGTACCACTGAACAGTGTGGTACGTACAGTACCACTGGACACTGATACGTTCAGTACCACCGGCACTGAAGCATACTGTAACACTAGACACTGTGAGGCATACAGTACCACTGGACAGTGAGGCATACAGTACCACTGGACAATGTGGTACGTACAGTACCACTGGACAGCGTGAGGCACACAGTACCACTGGACAGTATAATTATGTATATAAATATATATACATATAGATATATAGGTAGAGAGAGAGCTGCTAAATTATATTTTTATTGTTGGCCTTGCTGAACTGGGTTGGCTTATGTGGCAGGTAAGCCTCTTTCTAAATTGTATTATTTGCATTCTAAACTCAATGTTAGGATATATAATCTGAGTCACTGTATTATTCTCACTCCATAAAACAAGACTGCAGGTAAAACAAAACCAGCCACAGATCAGAGAACAGCAACATAGACAGGAACCATGTCGATTGGATAGGAAGTCTGGTCCCAGTTACCGGTGCTTTTCTCACCCACTGGTTTGGATTCAGAGAGAGACACAGAGTGATGTTATTGGTGCTAGAGAGAGGTTGATACTGGCGCTCATCCAACCAAGCACTTAACTTTCCATGGTTCCTGACAGCGACAGCTTGTCTGTACTTTAATTCTGCTGATTCACTTCATAAAAGTACTGTACCTACAGTACGTAACAGTCCTGTACCCACAGTCT
The DNA here is from genome assembly GCA_036024795.1 of Galaxias rostratus. Taxonomy (NCBI): domain Eukaryota; kingdom Metazoa; phylum Chordata; class Actinopteri; order Galaxiiformes; family Galaxiidae; genus Galaxias; species Galaxias rostratus. The sequence goes on from JAVQJS010158696.1 coordinate 11,619, forward strand.
GTCAATCTGTGGTCACTACAACACACACAAACACACACACCTCCTAACAGCTGTGTGTGAAATGTCTCCTACAGCACTTTATGTCAAACACTCTACTACACAGCCGTACCATTTCAGTTTTGTATATGTGAGTAGTTAAGGTTGGTTTGGTGCAGGCTGAGTTGTGTGCTGACTCTTTGTTTGTTCCTGTTTCATACAGAGTGTCCCTGTGAAGCCGGGCAGAACTCCTCGCTCAGAGAGAACCTCCACCGTCTCCATGATGACAACCTCAACATCCTGTCCTACCTCATCCACTTCCTGTCCAGGGTGGCTTCTCACAGCCAATCGAATCACATGCCCCAGGAGAACCTGGCCACCGTATTCGGACCTTGTATATTCCAGTGAGTTGTTGGTAATCGCCTCTTAGATCAGCTTACCCTGGTGGAATAGTGCATGTGCGGGCGGGCAGACAGGCAGACAGGCAGGCGGGCGGGTGGGCGGGCGTGCGGGCAGACAGACAGACAGACAGACAGACAGGCAGACAGACGGGCACACTGGCAGGCAGGCAATACCCTACTCTACCCTATCCTGCTGTCAGAGCTCTGTGGTCAAAGTAAACAAACATGACTCTACAGAGGAGGATGTTTAGATGCAACCCCCCCTCCCTCCTTTCTCCCCTCCTCTCTCTCTCCCTCTACCTTATCACTCTCCCCCACTCCCTGAGTCAGCCTGTTTGAGGCTTCTCATTTTCCCAGGGACAATGTCAGCTGGTAGGGGAGGGTGGATCTACAGTTCTATCTTAAGTATTTTACAGCGCTGCAACTTTTTCCACATTTTATTTTGGCCTTATTCCCAAATTAATTAAATAATTATTTTTCCCTTAAGATTCTGCACACTATACACCATAATGACAACGTGAAAAATCTTTTTTAAAATTTTTGAATTTGTATTAAAAATAAGTATCTAAAAAAGCACTTAAGTATTCACGGCTTTAGCTCGATAGTTTGTTGCACCTTTGGTAGCGATTACACCAAAGTATTTTTTAATCTGATGCCACAAGCTTGGCACACCTATCTTTGAGCACTTTTCCAGATCCTCTTTGCAACACCGGTGTGCATTTTCAGACGTCTCCAGAGATGTTCAATCGGATTCAATTCTGGGCCCTGGCTGGGCCACTCAAGGACATTCAGAGAGTTGTCCTGAACCCACTTCTTTGATATCTGTTTGCTTACGGTTATTGTCTGCTGAAATATTAACTGTTGCCCCAGTCAGAGGTCAGAGCACTCCCAATCAGGTTTTTATCCATGATGTCTCTGTACACTGCTGCTTTCATCTTTCCCTCTATCCTGACTAGTCTCCCAGTTCCTGCCACTGACAAACATCCCCATAGCATGATTCTGCCACCACTATGCTTCACTGTGGGAATGGTATTATCCTGGTAATGAGCGGTGCCTGGTTTCCTCCAAACATGACACCTGGCATTTATGCCAGATAATCTTTGTCTCATCAGACCAGAGAATTATGTTTTTCATGGTCAGAGAGTCCCTTAGTTGCATTTGGTCAAACTCCGAACAGGCAGGCATGTGCCTTTTACTAAAGCGTGACTTCCGTCTGGCCACTCAACCATACAGGCTTAATTGATGGATTGCTGCAGAGATGGTTGTCCTTCTAAAAGGTTCTTTTTTTCTCCACATAGAAACGCTGGAGCTCTGATAGAGTGAACATCGAGTTCTTTGTCAACTCCCTGACTAAAGCCCTTCGCCGCGATCGCTCAGTTTAGACAGCCGGCCAGCTCTATGAAGAGTCCTGGTGGTTTGAAACTTCTTCCATTTACGCATGATAAAGGCCACTGTGGTCATTGGGACCTTTAAATCAGCAGACATTTTTCTGTACCCTTCCACAGATTTGTGTCTCAAGACAATCCTGTCTCTGAGTTCTACAGACAGATCCTTTGATTTCATGCTTGGTTTATGCTCCAAGGTCGACTCCAATTAAGCTGTAGAAACATCTTAAGGATCAACAGTGGAAACAAAATGCACCTGAGCTAAATTTTTAGCTTCTACACAAAGTCAGTGTATACATGTGATTTCTTAGCTATATATTTTTAATGAGCAAAAATCTCCCCCAAATTTTTTTCACGTCATGATGATGTTTTGTGTGTAGAATTTTGATGGAAAAAAGTGAATTCAAAATGCTTGGGATTAAGGCTGTAACATCAAAATGTGGAAAAAGTGAAGTGCTGTGAGTACCTTCTGGATGCACTGTATGTGTTACCAGCTTCATAACAGTCTGCCTGTGATGGCGTCACTACAAGGAGGAAGGTCAGAGTTATCTTCTTGATTAGCATATTTCTGTCTCAAAAGTAATTATCTAAATCTACCAACAGTCTTTTTGACCCTCTTCCAACTGTCCTCTGCATATCATGTTTACCTACTTTACTTTCTCACCTAATTAACATATTCAATTTATTCCTCTTCCAAGGTATTTTTTACATCAGTCTTTTAAACTGCTTCTGCCACTCCAATCCTAAAATCCATCCGGCCCCAACACTCTAACTAAAGTTGACAAGATCTCAATCTCTATTGATGGTCTTGCAGTTTAACCTCCCCTTTAGTACGCAATCTTGGCTCACTCTTTTTGTTACATTATGGAACAGTCTCCCTCCTCTACTTCAGAATTCAAACTCAGTATTAACCTTTCTAACCCACGGTAAAACTTAATAATAAATACAGTGTCCTTATTAGTCCTGTGTGCGGTGTTCCATATTAACATTCTCCAGGTTTTCCTGTGTGCAGTGTCCTATGTTAACATGCTCCTGGTTTTACTGTTGCAGCGTTCCATGTTAACCAGCCCGTGGTTTTCCTGTTGCAGCGTCCTATGTTAACATGCTCCTGGTTTTCCTGCGTGCAGCGTTCCTGAGGGTCCTATGATGATGGAGGAACAGAATGTGTGTAACACCTTGCTGCTGCACATGCTGACCCATCAGTCCGTCCTTTTTACCTGTCCCCCCCTTGACCCTGTGCCCTCTGAGGACATGTCTCCTTCATCATCTCCTCCTCCTCCCACTCTCTCTGCCCTTGCCAACGGGGAGGTGAGACCGCCCTACCTGTCTCTCTCTGTCTCACGCTTTGTCTGTCTCTCTATCTCTTTCTTTCCCGCTCTTGCTCTCTCTCTCTCTCTCTCTCTCTCTCTCTCTCTTTCTCTCTCTCTCTCTCTCTCTCTCTCTGTCACTTTTTGTCTCTCTCTCTCTCTTTTTGAATAAGAGTTACTATATAACATATACTACAGACAAAGTCACTATGTTAATAAGCATTGGTGTGTTGCCTATTTCCCTCAGGTATCTAGTAAGAGCTCAGACTCAGAACAGAACCACAGAAGACAACTGGACCAGATAGAGACCAGCACAGTACTGTCTGAACAGAATCAAAATAACCACAGAGACCCACTGGACCAGATAGAGATCTTACAGTCTGAAGAGACCCATAGAAGCCCACTAGACCAGACAGAGACCTTACTGTCCGTACAGAACTACAGAATCACACGGGACCAGATAGAGACCTTACAGTCTGAACAGAACCAAGATGAAAGGCTTCTTTCGACCGGAACGGACACCAGTGTGTCCCAGATGTCCGGTGACACTGACACATTGGAGCAGAGTGATACTGGGTCAGTGAGCTGCAGGTCCAACACCACGTGCAAGTCTGATCAGACTAACAGGTAAGGTTTTGTGTTGGGTCCATATTCAGTGGTTCTGTGGGTCAAGATTCCTCCTCCCATTCTCAACAGTGCAATGTGTTTTAATAGGGTTGGACATGGCCCTTTAAACCGATTCTCACACTGCTGTGGTGTAAATACCCACTAAACCCCAACACACACACGCACGGACACACACACACACACACACACATATACATCTCTAAGACCCGGTCTCACTCTGTTGTAGAGTAGATCCTGCACTACCAGTGAACCACAACACACACACTAACACACCTTTTAGTCTCAAACTGCTGTAAATTAGATCCTGCGTCACCACTGTGCCCTAACACGCGCGCACACACACACACACACACACACATATCTAGATGTCGTAACGTTTTACAGAACACTGTGGTTTTCTATCTGGAGTTTTATGATGCCTTGTCTCGTCCGGTCATCGTTATGTCCTCCATAGTCATCAATCTTTACATGTAGGAGGCACTGTTTACAAAGCTTACTGAGAATGTGTGTGTGTGTGTGTGTGTACACAGCATTATGACTCTTTTATTAGTCATTTGGGCTACTTGGTAACCATGTCAGTTGCGTCATGGCAATCATTTCCATGGCCATCCTAGTCTTGTTCTTGTCTAGGTGTCATAATAGCTATCCTTGTATTTGATCAAATGTGCAACAGGGAAGCCCACTTATCAGTTGCCATCTCATTGTGCCAAGGCATTGATATTGGAAAATTGTTTGTCAAAATTAACAATGAATAAGTGGCATTCAAACTGACATTTTGGCGTTGCAATGGAAATAAAATGCAGGTTTATAGGTGCGGAAAATTGGGCTATTATTATTATTATAACTAGATAGGGCTACTATTTCTATTTAAATTATGAGGTATGCTTGCAGTACTGTGGTTACACTCATAACCCTATCACTCTTATGATTATTCACGTAACCACAACAACCTGTGTAATATTCCTCAAGTAGCATACAACTTGGTGTCATTCTAACAGTTCCTCAAGAAAAAGTATACATCTTCCATCTTAGGTAATGACACTGTATTATTCACGAGAACCAGGCAAACATTTCCATGCACAATATGTCTAAACGTATAAAACGTAAAAACTGGAACTTTATGTGCCACCTCAAAATTTCCACAGATCCTACCCTGGCCCCCCAACTAAAAATTGTCTGGTTCCGCAACTGGTTTACAGTGGATATCAATGATTTATTCGAAATCAGCAACATTAAATCCGAGTGGAGATTTGAAAGAGACCGTTTACAGTTCATGTCAATGACGAGCGTGGGCTTAAAACAAAGACATTAAACCAAAACTATACTTTGGTTCATAATAACCAAGTGAAAATGTCCTTGCATATTATGTATATTAAACGTTCAAACTGAAAGCGTGCATAGCACGCTACTATCGTTAATTTTCGTAACCACTGCAACCTGGTCAATGTTTGTCGAGTAGCGTAAGGTGTGGTCGCCGTCAAACGTTTCTCAAATGCAAACTGCACATCTCTCAGTTTAGGCGATATTGTCACCGCATAAACCGTAAGAACCAGGCTGACATGGCAACGTATAATATGTCTATGAAACGTAAAAACTTGTTGCGCGATCATAGTGTACAAAATGGCAAGGGATGTAAAATGAGCTACGAGCTTTAGCAAGAGACGAGGTTTGACCTTTTACAGTTTATTTCAATGGAGAGAACGGTCTTCATCAAGCTTTCATAAAGTAAACACTATTAATCCCACATCTAATAATAACACTGTGTGACTGGTAAGAACCTGGGGAACGTTTACATTTAAAATATGTGATGGGAGTTTAGAAAAGTATATCAAAATACTATGTTGTATGTTACTAGTTACCAAATTGAGACATTCATTGCTAGGAGCCAATGCTGCAAGCCAAGACAGTCAGGAAAGCTAAACATAACATAACTTCAACCCTAGATGGTGGTACAGGTCCTTCTCAAAAAATTTGCATATTGTGATAAAGTTAATTATTTTCTGTAATGTACTGACAAACATTAGACTTTCATATATTTTAGATTCATTGCACACCAACTGAAATATTTCAGGTCTTTTATTGTTTTAATACGGATTATTTTGGCATACAGCTCATGAAAACACAAAATTCCTATCTCAAAAAATCAGCATATCATGAAAAGGTACTCTAAACAAGCTATTAACCTAATCATCTGAATCAACAAATTAACTCTAAACACCTGCAAAAGATTCCTGAGGCTTTTAAAAACTCCCAGCCTGGTTCATTACTCAAAACCGCAATCATGGGTACGACTGCCGACCTGACTGCTGTCCAGAAGGCCATCATTGACACCCTCAAGCAAGAGGGTAAGACACAGAAAGACATTTCTGAACGAATAGGCTGTTCCCAGAGTGCTGTATCAAGGCACCTCAGTGGGAAGTC
>JAVQJS010158705.1:2500-15790 GCA_036024795.1 Galaxias rostratus
ACGTGGATGCTTGTGTGTGTGTGTAAGTGTGTGTATGTGTGAGAGAGAGAGTGTGTGTGTGTGTGTGTGTGTGTTTGTGTGTGAGAGAGAGAGAGAGAGTGTGTGTGTGTCTGTACTCACTCCCTGTGCCAGTCGTAGATCTGGTGGATGTTCCCAAACACGATCTTGTCTCGGCCCCTCATGTCCTCGGGAATCCCCCTCACCTCCAGACGGGACATGAAGCCCTGAGCGAGACACACACAGTGACACAGTGATTGACATCCGAACCCACCAATCACAATCATCACCATCATCAAGTAAACACACGTATCACATTACAATCATCCCCATCTTTATCATAGTACACAGCAGTACACACACACCTCATCTCACCCACAATACAATCAAAATAACAGATTATCATCAAGCACTCGGTTATCACAACACATTCATCACCCAAACTGCAATCTAATACATCTGGGATACAATCCTTTTCTGAGTTGGACTGTTGCTATAGCAATGTCCTTGATGGACTCTCTAATTTGTGCTCTCCTTTACTTGCTCTATAAGGCGCTACTTGTTAGTTTATCAAAATGTCTGCTGTGTAGCATAGCATTACTCAACGCAGTCAAGGGGTAGCACTGTTCAAAATGACCCCCTCACAACCAAAGCAATGCAAATGAGGCTTGAAGTTAAGGAGCTGATTGGTTGATAAGTGAGTCAATCAATCTCACCTCGACAATGACACCTAGGTCTTTCACGTAATCCTTCTCTGATTGGATCATTTCATTGACGACAAACCTGAAATGCACACAAAATCCCAAAACACACACGCTTAGGAAACATTCAGTCACTTCTTTTTGTATAGAAGTGCGTGTATTTGTTTGTGTGTGTGTTTGTTTAGTGTGTGTGTGTGTCTTACATGCGCCCCCTCATAGCCTTGTTTCTCTGTTCCGTGTCTGACTCATTGGAACCTTGGTCTGAATCCAGACCCTGTGGATGAGAAAGAGAAAGAGAAAGAGGGAGAGAGAGAAAAGAGAGAGAGAGAGAGACAGAGAGAGACAGACAGACACAAAGGGTGTGAATAAGACAGAAAGAGAGAGCGAGAGAGAAGGAGAGAGAGAGCAAAAATAATGTCGAGAATGAATCAGTAACCGCCGCTTCAAACCCCCGGCAGCCGACCGAAGCGTGTGTCAGCCCCCACACACTCCTGGCCGAGCGCCTCCTTCCCTCTCTTTGGTCCCTGGTGAACACAGCCCTGAGTCGGCCAGTCTGTTATGGCGTGGTCACACAGGAGGAGAGGGAGGCTCTTCAAACAGCCCCCCCCCCTTCTCCTCCTCCTCCTCTTCCTCCTCCTCCTCCTCCCGTCGTCTCTCACCTCGGGGTTGTTGGGGTCTTTGATGATCTCCATGGGGGGCGGGAGGGGGGTGTGGGGCTCCTCCTCCGGCTCCTCCTCCCCTCCGCTCTGCACCGAGTCGTCCCTCTTTCCTTTCTGCGGGCGAGGAGCAGAGGGGGGAAGAGGCAGAGTCCAACAGAGAGGAAGAGATATTAAAGAGAGTCCAGAGAAGAGAGAACAGCATCCCATTTACAAATGACTCCGACCGACGAGAGCGCACGTGGTCACCGTGGCAGAGCGCGTGTACGCATTAACATCACGTGTCAGTGCGTCGATCCCAGAGACCCAAGCCGTTCACAACAGCGCCATAAACATACCGTCCACATTCCCATGACCCGTGGCGTTGTCATGTGTGTGTGTGTGTGTGTGTGTGTGTGGGCGCGCTCACCGCGTTGGTGTTGGCGGTCAGCGGCGTGCTCAGCTCCGGCCGGTTCTCCCGGCGCCGCGTCCGCAGCGGGGGCTTCTTCCCCTGGCCGTCGGCCTTGCCCTGGCTCAGCCGCCTCACGGGGCTGGTCAGCCAGCGCTTCAGCGTGTTGCCCGTGCCCGAGCCGCTCCGCTTGGGGCCCGGCGAGCCCGCGCCGGCCGCCGCCGAGGGCCCCGCGCCGGCCCCGGGCGAGGTGGCTGGGGCCGAACCCAGGGAGCTCTGGGGCAGTAGGGGTGCCGGGCCGTCCGGACGGGCTGCCTCGGAGCCCGTAGAGTTAGCATCTGAGGAGAGGGGGAGGGGGGGGGGGGGGGAGAGGAGCGTTAGCGGGGCGTCAGAGGGAGAAACAGGGAAGGACCAGGACGTCCTCTTTGCGGTTTCTAATCCACCAGATATCCGCGATTACTCCCGCCAAAAGGAAAAGGGAAAAGGGATTGTATTGTCCACGTTCAGCTGCGGGGGGACGAACGCTAGCAACGATCAAAGACAGCGAGGAGGAAGAGAACGATGGTGGGAGGAAACGGAGGGGAAAGGGACAGTAGGCGTAATGGGGGTAGTAGGAAGAGGGGATGTGTCCTCTCTCAGGTAAACTTCCCTAAAGACAGGAGACCCCCATCTACGGCGGCAGGAAGCAGCCAACGCACACAAGAAAATAAACAGCAGGGACCAGGGGAGAGGAAATACACACACACACGTGCCCGCATATGCATACGCATACACACACACACACACACACACACACCTACACACACATACACACACACACACACTTGTTAGCATCAGAAGCTAACGCCTAGGGACATTTCCATGGCTGTACCATTAAAAGAAAATAAAATAGAGTATTATATTTCATATATAGAATAAAATTCTTGTGAACAATATTCAATATGAATCAGTGTCAGTCGTACAGAGTGTGAATCAACGTCGACCCACTCTGACAACGTCTTCAGACGAAACTCTCCCATTGGTTTCTGTCAACGCCAAGGCCTGGAGAACCAGTTCTCCCCCCCATTAGTAGGAATTTGGAATGTCAGGTATGACCACTGTGTGTGTGTGTGTGTGTGTCTGTGTGTGTTATCAGTACATCTGGGCCAGTTAGTCAATAGTTGTGTTTGTATGTGGAGATGAGACACACACTTTTCTTTTGTCAATGGGAGGAAAAATGTGGACAGACAAAACCGGGGGTCAACTTTCTGCTGGCAAAGCAAAACAGTAGCTTAGCGAGTGCGCTCTCGCTCTCGCTCTCTCTCTCTCTCTCTCTCTCTCTCTCTCTTTGGATTGCACTGTGTCATTCTTATACTCTCACCAAAATGTCAAAGTTCTGTTATCAAATGCTGACATGCTCCTCAATTCAAGACAACTGAAAGTCCTTTAAATCAATATACTACACAGGGAACTTTTCAAACAAAAAAACAAACACACACGCATACACTTGTGGATGCACACATGCGTGCGCACACACACACACCTGCACTAACACACACACACACACACACACACACACACACACACACACACACACACACACACACACACACACACACACACACACACACACGCACACGCACACACACAGAACCCACCTGTATCTTCCCTCTCTCCTAGGATCCAGTCTAAAACTCCGGACACCCCGGCGCACGACCAGCAGCACCCTCTCCCCCTCCGCATGCTTGTCCTCCCTCACAACATGTCACTATCCCAGACGGACGGAGCACGCCAGCCAACCAAGTCACTCAGTAAAGAGAGCACTAGCGTGTGCTCACTGGCACCAAGCGTCCCGACTGAAACTCCTGCCGCACGCTCAGAGTTCAAAGCTGCTGGAAGGAAGGGCTAAGGGAGGGGCCTGGGGAAATGGGCGGGGCTTGAGAGGCAAAAAGATAAGGTCCACAGAGAGTCTCAAAACAAGGGAGGAGAGATGGCTGGAGGAGAGAAAGTGTTTTTGGCGGGGAGGGTTCACTGTATTTGTCAATGTCTTGAAGCGTGTGCACACAGGCAAACACACTAAAAGGGTGCGCATACACGCAAACACACACATACACACACACACACACACACACACACACACACACACACACACACAAAGAGACTTACACGCGCACAGGATGCCATTTTGATGTTGAGCAGAGTCATTTGGTTAATTTTTAACTAGACTCAGATTCTCCCAAAAAGAATCAACCTTTACCCCCAGGCCTAAGTCTCTGTGTGCGTGTGTGTGTGTGTCAATGTGTGAGTGTGTGTCTCTGCGAGTGTGGTTTGTGTGGTCTTAGCCCGGGCACAAATTCTTTGCTCTGATCTTCCCAAACAAACAGGAGCTCATGACTGGCACGGCAGTCACCTTATCGCGCTCCAAAACACACAGCTGCACACTCTCACACACACACACACACACACACACACACACACACACACACACACACACACACACACACACACACACACACGCTCTCCATGGCGACACACTCCCCCTCCACCTCCAACCCCAGGGGTCGTGTCTTTGATCAGACAACATCGAGCCGTCGTGCAGAGCTCTGAAGAAGAACGGACGAGGACGAGGGGAGGGAGGGGGACCGATGGATCGCTCCAAAGGTGTACACAGCCTGGTTGTGCGGGAGGCGCGGTGCGCAGTGGGCCGTACAAAGTAGAGCCCCGTCGTTTCAAGTGAAGTGGACTGTCCCAGTCGGGGTGAGGAGGGCCCACAGAGAAGCATGATGGGTAAATCCCTTCCCTCTTGTCAGCCTGGTGTAAAAAGATAAAAAGGCCAGCCAGATCGAGGGAGGAGGGGAGAACGGTTTCCGAGGGCTATTCGTCTGTAAAAAAGTCTTAATTTTTTACATTTTTGTTTAAATTTGTTTTACGCATATCTTTGGTTTCTACAGACTTCAAGGTGCCTTAAACCATGAAAAGTGCTCTCTTTCGTTCGATGACTTTAATATAAATATGCCGTTTTCGATAATTCATTAGTCATAATGGGAAACTCCATCCTCTCGTGGAAAAACATCCGTTGCTTGGATGACCTGGTTTCTTCAAAAACAAGATTAATTAATCTCTTCTCCGTTGTCTTTCTCTAGTGTGGATGTGCGGCTGGGTGTGTGTGTGTGTGTGTGTGTGTGTGTGCCTGCCTACCTATTGGGGGTGTTATAATAAGCGTCCGACTTTTACAGAGTACTTATTTCTGCAAGACCACCTCGCCTTCAAGGTGCACGCCGTAGTGGGAGGTCAGGATAATAATAATAATTCATTTTCATTGCGTTTTTAGCTCTATTCTCAAGACTCAAAGCTCTTTACACAAATTGGTTGCCTATTAATTACACAGAACAAAAAACACATTTCAAACACAACATTTTGAAATGTTCTGAATGTTACCACGGCAGCCAACTTACACCAGACTTGCTCACACGCGTGGGACATGCAGACCAACTGCAGGTAAAGTGGCAGCACTGGTAGGAGAATGGAGTGCGTTTGTGATGTGTACCTGGAGGAAAACCACACAAACATGGAGAGAACATCCAAACTCCACACAAAGAGGCTACGAGTAGATGCAAATCACGAGCACGGAAATGGATCCACCCCTGTCACCTCCAGCGCTGTGAAAGACCCACTTAGACGAACACGCTGCTCCTCTCACCCGCCATTTTGATCACGTCCAGGCCGTGGACATGGAGACAGCTCCTACGGCCGCTAGTCAAATGGGACGGACATGGTGTGTGTGTGTGTGTGTGTGTGTGTGTGTGTGTGTTTGTGCGTGCCTGCGTGCCTGCGTGCGTGCCCGCCATAAAGCCTGAAATAGCTGTCCTGAGATATCTTGAACTCGGTGTCCGTCCATCACCAGCACGTGTGCGGAATCGTTTCTCAAGCACTTTGGATTGTTTAAGATGCGTTCAGAGTGCTCCGTAAAGCCACACGGACCGTAATGCAGCCAAGCGTGAAATGTTATGCAGATGGACTATGCTTAGGGTCTCGCCCTGAGCGGCGGTCATGCAGAGTGCATGTGGAGAGCATGCCTTCTGCTAAGCGTTCTTATGCTACGAGTTAACCTTGGAGGCCCGGTGAAGGTGTGGAGGAGGTTTGCGTTTCAAAGCCCTTTCATCCCAAACACACTTTGCCTGGATCCACTGTAGCCCCCCTGCGCCATTTAGACAGGCGCTCGCTCGCTCTCCTCCAATCGGAGCCCGGGTTCAAAGACGATATACAGATTACAGTGGCGACAGATAACAGCGGCCTGCGCGGGCCTGTGTCATTAAACGAACATCTGTGTTTGAAATCTATGTAACGCTCCAACCACCCTCCCTGCCGTTGTCCGTCTCCTTATCTTTGCTTATCTCTCACTCACACTCTCTATCCCTCCTTATCTCAAGCAACGCTGCACACCATCCTCAAAGCTGTGAGCCCCGAACAAAAAAGGCTCGGGGATCAACGTAGAAGAAAATTAATTTAAACACCAACCTGCTTATTATATAATAATCTATATATACACTACGCATACGGCATATTTACTCGGATCTGCATCAGTCACACTGGCTCTTTGGATCGTGGTTTAATTTGACTCTCAGCTGCTGTTGCGCCTGTGGAACTGGGAAGCTACCTGCCCATAGATCTAATGGAGCCTGAGGTCGGACAAAGAGGGATGGAAAGAGAAAGGGGATCGGCGTGAAAACAGGGAGCGGGGATTAAAGGAGAGGCTGATGGGTGAGGGCCCGCCGGAGAGAAGAGAGAGAGAAGCAAGAGCGTTTTATGGATGAAGGGAGCGACGGATCAGAGCGAGGGGAAGGAACTGGGCGGAGCGGGGAGGAGAGGAGACGTCTGAGCAGGCTAATGGATGGACGGCGTCGGACGGATACCCGGAGAGCTCCTTCACCATCGCTCAGCGCGGCACAGAAGGTACTCCGCCTCCGCAAACCACTCTGCAACCGTGGAGAGGAGTTAGGAGGCAAGGGCCACGCTGGGGCTACGGGGTCATCGCACGGTCTCTCTCTGTCTCTCTCTCTCTCTTTCTCTCTCAGCCGTGCTCCGGGGACCGCTGCACTCCGTCTGACCCTCGGGTTCCTAAGGACGCACCGACAGAACTACGTGTTTTTGTTGAGAACAGACGGCGTCCGGCTCCCGCCCTGCTGTCCGTGTCCTGCTGTGTCCTCCACACACCCCCGGTCTGTTTGGTTCCCCTCGCCCCGGGCCACCCGGTGTGAGGAGACCGCGGGCCGGCCCTGTCACCGCTGACTGACTCGCCCCATTCGGTTCTATTCAGCTCATCTAATGGGAAGACATTATATGGTTGTTTTCACACAGCCATGGAACAGGGTCATCTGGCTATATGGCACGAGTCACCAGGCCTTGGGGTGGGGTTGTGCTTTGTGTTTTAGAATGGGAGTGGGTGCTCTGTCACGTGGCGTGCATGTGTGCTCCTGGCTCCTCCTTCGCTAGTCGAAATGAGAGGTGCCCAGGCCATGTCAGACGTACAGCTCTGGGCCCAGATGAAACTACATTTCCCTCCTCTCCTCCTCTCCCTGCTATGGCTGTGGCTCCGCAGGGATGGAAACAGCTGCTGTTTGTTAATCAACTGATTCCCGGTAGCGCACTACAATGTGCACTGTGATTGGACCAACATGTGGGCGCGTGCTTGTTTGCAACCTTGAAGACGAGCACGCACGCACACATGCACGCACGCAGACTCACAAACATGCCAATCTAATGTTTCCCGATTCCCCTCTCTCTCTCTCACTCCCTCACCATCTAATTAGACTCATTTGAGTTTTTCGGTTAGTTTCCCCCACTCCCCTGAACTGCATTTCAATAACTCCCCCCACCCCTAGCCACCCTCACCACCCACCCCCACTAACTGCACACCCAGGACGGATCCTTCGGTGGGAGGAGACGCTGGAGGAGAAAAAAAGATGATGCCAGCAGATCATCCACAGCGCAGCTCGAAGTGAACGCGTTAACGTGTGTACTAGTGCTACCAGCCACATGGAGAATGTATAAATACATGGAAGAGGAAACGTCAGCTTTTTGCTTTTTTCCTCCCAACCCAGATCCATCTGACGCTCTCTCCCTCTGATCTCTCCCTCCTCCTCCTCCACCTCCTCCTCCTCCTCCTTTGCCTCGCCTCTCTCGCTGTGGTTTGAATAAACCTCCGTCAGGCATGTAAACAGTAGTTCAAAGGAAGACAGTCTGCCCGCTTCGCCAAGGTGCCTCTGTTTTTCCACGCCTTCAATTTGATAGGATTTAAATCTAATTATGTTTGCCCCGCTCGTTTGAGCTGAGTTGTGCTTTTTGTCTTCTTGTTTTTTGGGGGAGGTTGGAATCCTAGAGTAAGGCGTGGAATAACAATCAATCGCAATCAAACCCACTACTTTGCGCTGGGTGCCGTTGCTCCGCGGCGAGTGTTTTGGCATCGGTCTGAGTATAAGTGGCTCCATTTACTTTGAGTGGAGAGAGGCCGGTGTTTTGGTTTGGGTTGCGTCAGATTCTCCCCGCCTGCGCCTGTTGATCTTGCCAAACCTGGAGAGAAAGCAAGCCTCTCTGACCTGGACACTGGCCACACAATTATGATTTGATTATGATGAAAGAAAAGGACCCTATCTTAGCGAGCGAGGGAGAGATGGGTTCCCCTGTGTGCTTTTGAATGGGAGCGTGTTGAAAGTAGTGTTTACGTTGTGTTCACCCGTCTCTCTCTGGGCGCGCTCGTTTCTCATCAGTGACCCGGGGGTGAGACGTCTTCGACGGGGAGGGAGATTGATGGTGTGTTTGTCATGAAAACCCCTGACACAGACACCCTGCGCTGTCAACCTCCGTGATAGATACATGCACGCTGACACTATGTGTGTTTCTTGCCTATGTGTCCATCCGTGTGTTTATGTATCGCGAGGGGAGATGTGGGAATGTATCCCTGAGATGGCATCGGGATCGATTTTGGTCCTCTCCGTTTACTGGCCTGTCCCAAATAAACTCCCAGGAACCCACAAACCCACAAAGAAGGTGACCACAGCCACCCCCTAGAGAGACTTTCTAATGTGGTCTATGCATTTCATTCCATGATTTGAGGGAGGCCTCCGCCTTATTGGCCTCTGCCTTGCAGAGGATCCCCTGGGTCCACCATGACGCCTATTGTTGTTTGCGGTCAGGTTAATTGACCCGCCATGCTGATTGGATATCAAGTTAATGACTCCCTTGCTGCTGCCCCGCCCCTTTCATAAAATGGCCTTCAATAACGTCGATGGCCCTTGGCAGCTCGCGTGGCCCCCTTGTCGACGAGACTCTCAGTCGCTCCTTGATTATCCTGGGCTGTTACCCGGAGCACACGTCAGCGAGCCAATCACAGGGGCAGCATCCTGTCACCGGGGACACGCTGTGTTCTTCACACGTCCAATTAATTAGGTCTTTAGAACTCATTGTGCCCGTCACTTACTTTTAAAATTAGAGGGTCATTTATGTATACGCTAAGCTCTACATCAGGAGGCTTAAGCTCTATTCAGTTATAACTTTGGCGGTGAGATATTGTTTCTCTGACCGGGTGCGTCTAGGAATGACCTTGTGCTGCTCCTGGCCGATTCAAATTAGAATAGACTAAATGCAGCTCTCGATCTCATGCCCGGGGCTAAGAATAGCACTCCTCTCGAACTTCTCCTCTAACTGCACTTGATGAGGGCCCCGTGGCTGGTGCTATCAAGAAGTGGTCGGAGTGCTACTTACAGAGGCAAAGCCAGATCACATCCGGGGATGGAGAGTCCATCAAAAGGCCGTGGTCTGAGAACATTTCTTTGGAGCCTGGTTGTATTCCCCATACGGCGCCCCTAACAGTGCCTTCAACCATGCGCCTGTGGCGACAGGAAGCGCGGTGTCTACCGTTATTGGAAAGATCAGAGTAGGTGTTAAAGGACACCCCTCGAGAGTCGCCCGCAGGGTTCCCGACAAGGACGCGCTGAAAGAGTGGCATTGGATCGGAACCTGGGATTGAAACCCTTTGTGGTTGAGCCACTGTCGCCGGAGGAACGACTCGGATGGACTCGTTGTCACAAAAGCCCCCGGGGACGTTGTTCCAGGTAGAATAGGTCCACGGGATACAGGGGGAGGGGGGCGAGTACGAGGCTGAGAATGATGCGTTTTTGAAGGGAAAGAATGGCTCCCGGGGGGGTGAGCGTGATGTCATCTAGAAAGGTAGCCGGTAGACGCTCACTGGGCCAGAGCCGGGAAGTGACTCCTGCGAGCATAAGCAACGTCAGGAGCGATAGAGGGATTAAGATGACGGCGATAAAACCCGGAGACCACAGAGTCGGCACGGGTTTAAACATGAAAGACACGGATTGGAGTCACTTGAGATAACCTTCTCAACTCAATTTAGACGGGGATGAGAATAAGGGGTACATTGGCCATTGCTATGTTTTCACGTCGACTGGAAAAAAGCGAAAGGGCCAGAGAATAGAGAGAATGGCGGTGAGTGAGAGACAGCGGGAGGGGGGGGGGGAGTGCCGGGTGTGGTGGACGTGCCTCGTTTGACAAGTGGGGTGACACAGCCTCAGGGAGATGCCACCCCCTGCCATGGGCCGAGCCCCACAGCTTACTGTAAACATTCCAGGAAGTAATTACCCACCCCGCCAGCCTGTTGTCATGGCGATGGGGCGCGCGTTCATGCGTGATGCGACCTGCAGAGGTAAGATAGGCAGCGCGTCTTACTGGGGAATAATAGGCCCAGAGGAAAAGGAGACAGGAGGAGGAGGAGAGATATAGAAGGGTGGGCATGAAAAGAAGGATGTTAGACAAAGAAGATGGAGTCGGAAGATGAGACCAAGTAAAGAGAAAGGAAACTCGAGATTCCACAGGCACGGGAGACAGGAAGCAGACGCCTAAACAACATTCATCACTCGAGCCATTATAAATGTCTCAGGGCTATGGCAGACCTAGAAAGGAGAGCACTTCATTAAGGCACCTTTCGCAGCAGTCATATACTCAATTCAATCAGCCTCGGTCATAGAAAAACAGCCACTCGGTGCCTCTGGCATCGGCAGAGCTGCGTTTCCTATTGACCACTGTTCATTTCCTGTGGCCAGTGTCCTTATTGAAAGGGCCGCTCTCTGGCTGGGTTCTTCAAACACAGCATGCCCCCCCACCCCCCGTCTAGACCATCTTTGTTTGGATAATCAAGTCCCCCCCTGTCATCTCCTTCTCTTCGCCGCGCTTCTCTCTGTGACTCTTCTCCTTTTAATCAAAGTGGCTGGCCCCGACCCACAGTGGGTTTGTTGGCCTGGCTTCTTAATTAAACAAAGCAAGCCTCCAAAACGGGGTCTGAGGGTTTGTGCTGACACCAGGTGATTGGGTGTTTATGTGTGCGATTGTATTCCATTTGTATTGTCCAAATCTTGTAAAAGCAATGCAATTTGCCAAAGGTGGAAAGTTCTCAAGTTATAGAACCATCTTCAGGATGATCAATGGAGACAGGGTGCACCGGAGGTCAACTATGAGTGCAATAGCAGAGGGTCTGAATACTTACACTCTGCCGGCTGCAGAGTGACACTGACACCCCTACTCCGGATGTGGCTGTCCCTCACAGGAATTTGGATGCATAGGCCTAGCTAGGAAAGAAGGTGGGGGGAAACGATAGTCACCAGACACATGGTATCGTTCTGAGTGGGGTGAGGAGACATTCCCTGGCTCTCCTCTGTTAGCAGCCGCAGTCTCCACCACACACACCCCCACTGCCACTAAGCCGTTATCCTTTAGTGGCTCCACGTCTTATGAGCAAGAAGCACCAGAGTGCCTCGCGCACCCTGCCCCCACGGTATCTCCACCCGTCTCCCAGCGGGAGTGACAGGCGCACTGACAGGAGGGAGATCCCCACCCACCCCCAACCGCCCACCCTGTGCGCTCACAGCAGGGGAGCCCCGGAGTGCTCCGAAGGTACCCTTCCCTCCCGTTCCGCTCTGCCCGGGAGAGCGTGAAGACGGCTGTTGTGTTCTCTGGCTCTGAAGGTGCTGGGTGGGTAAATTGTTCCAGAGTCATGTTGGCTGTAATTGTTTGGGTCCTGTGCTTTTAGAATGAAAGAGGGTGTGTCGTTGAAGGTTATAATGCTTGGCAGGCAGGATGCAGGGGGGTCGAATGTGAAGCACTTACAAGTAGAGTGGCATTCCAAATGCTTTTCAGAGGTGTTCGTTTAGGGGTCCGATGGGGATTCGGACAAAGCTATTTGGACAACTTTGCTTGTGTGTGGTCATATTTCTATTACGGCTCATCAGTGCTGGGAAAGCCTATGTTTCCCATGTTTGGGTTGGAACATTATTTGGGATGGCTTAGTGGAAAAGGTCCTGCCCACGCTACCTGTTTTTCATCCATGTGTTTTCTCTGAGCTTCCGTACCCAACACAGGGACCAGGGGTTGGAAAGCACACCAGGGTTAGCATACATTCCTCCATAAAGAACCACCACTGCTTTTTATGTTTTATGTTTTTATATGACCTTCTTGTTTCCTACATGGGCTGCTTTGCTTTTAAAAGCCTCCATTTTGCTCGGTCGCTCATGCTGCTGTCATGTCCGCCCCCTCTATGCCTCCTTCTATCTTCTCATTCCCTGCCATCCATCTTTTTCCTTTCCTGCCATCCATCTTTTTTCCCTCTCATCTTTCAGTTTTTTGCTTCTCCAGCGTTGACCCACCTGGGGTCCTGACCACCCACCGTTTATGCTGTCAATCCTACAGTTCCATTCATTTTCTCTGTGTATGTGTATGTGTATGTGTGTGTGTGTGTGTGTGTGTGTGTGTGTAGGTGTAGGTGTAGGTGTGTGTGTGTGTGTGTGTGTGTGTGTGTGTGTGTGTTTGTGTACACGTGTGTGTGTGTGTACGGGTGGGTGTGTGTACGCCCGTGTTGTCTTCCCATGCACAGGGCGAACACCTCACATCCTTTCTCATCTTTCTCTCACCACTCCCAAACCCCTCCTCTTCCCCCACCGCTAGCACAAAAAAACATTGTCCTTGGCTCCCAATATCCTGCGACCCCGTGACCCCTGCTCTTTCACAACAGACGGTGGCTGCCTTTAACACGAGGCTCCCAGCTAGACTGTCCCCTCTGCTGCCCTTTGGGAACCAGCGGGCATGGCACTGGCAGGGATACCACCCACCTCTTCAATGGAGCTTTGTCTCGTGGAAACGTCACCGGAGGTGCCAGCTCCGTCAGCCATCTCAAACAGTCCCGTCAGAGCGGAAGGCTGTTTTTTGGCCCGGCCCCATGTTCTCTTTCGTTTCTTCCCCCTATCCCTTTGCGTTCCAGCCCAAAGCCCGCTGTGTAAGTGGAGCTTTAGGAACTCCTCACACTGCAGTGAGATATGGAGGGGAGGAACGGGAGGGGCTTTGAAGAGAGCCAGATGGAGAGAGAGGTGGTGAGGTGGGTGATGACGAAAGCCTGTGTTAGAGGATGTGTCCATGCGATCTCACTTCAGTGTGTCTGTGTGTGTGTGTGTGTGTGTGTGTGTGTGTGTGTGTGTGTGTGTGTGTGTGTGTGTGTGTGTGTGTGTGT
>JAVQJS010158724.1:0-12413 GCA_036024795.1 Galaxias rostratus
TGTGAATCATCTTGTTGCAGAACAGAATGTATATGTTTATTGGCTGTGATACAACTGCATAATAAGCTATGGAGTAATGTAAACATGGAAAAGAGAGATCTTACAGTAACAAAACATAGCAGAGAAAATAATTGCATTCCATGGATTCACCCATGCACTTATGATGTAACCCCTGACAAACCTCAAGAACAATGGCCTTTTTAATATGACAGAAACAGTCTGAAGGCTCTCAGAATGGACTAACCTTTACTATTAGGTTTGTGCAGTACAATTGCTAGCTCGAGAAAAATGGGGCCTAAGATGTCATAACGATGAACAGAGTGTAGCAGACTTGAATCCAGTGAAAACCTGAAGCAATTAAATGTTCTGCTGAAACACTTAATTTGCTAATTTGATAAAGTGTTCAAGCCACTATCTTTAACTTTTTTGCGTTAACGGATTATAAATACATTCTTGTGATAGCGTATTTTAATGTTATGGGAGACTGAAAATTGCAGGTCAGAACAGTCTCTTGGAAGTCTCAATAAGTAACACAAATGCTGTGTGCCACTGCAGGATCTCCAACAAAACTGTGACAAATTGCTTAATGGCACTGAATCAGGAAGAGACACCCATACTTGAAGTGTAGTCGTTGATTGTTGCTGCGATATGTTGTTACCATGAGAAGTCTATATCTTACTTGCGAAGGTTAGGGATAATAATTTCACTAAGCAAATGGTGGGGATTGCTAACATAATTTACGACAGATAAACTTGCTCTTGTAACTTTAATATAAAATACCAC
Organism: Galaxias rostratus; assembly: GCA_036024795.1. Lineage (NCBI taxonomy): Eukaryota > Metazoa > Chordata > Actinopteri > Galaxiiformes > Galaxiidae > Galaxias > Galaxias rostratus. The sequence goes on from JAVQJS010158724.1 coordinate 784, forward strand.
ATAAATAGGGACTTCATGAACTGCATCCAGTTTAATTTAAACCTATAGACTTAAATGAACAAAAAGGGCTTTTGAGAAAGAATGTGTAATGCATGTTTAACAAGCAGCATAGACCTAAGTGAATTCACATAGAAATGACATTTTAGCAAAGAAAAAAAGACTAATTCAAGTCAGAATTAGGACATCTTGGATTCTACTCTAGCCCCCTGGCATGTAAACCATTGTGTGTTTGCCTGTATCTGCCTGCATGTTGCTCATGTTGTTGTCGATTATGTGAGGGCAGGGCAATGGGTGACCTTCTGGGATTGCTTTAACTCTGGTGCTCTTTGATGCCCTAGTTGCTGACCCCATTACTGAAGGGAAAGAAATATAATTGTTGCGCCCCCCCCCCCCCCCCCAAGGTGGCAGGCTGCTGATAAGCTGGGATGCGGGGACTCCTCCAGCCTCAGGCGACCACTGCTGGAGCTGGACTGGTGCCCAGGACTAGGCCTCCCTCCAGTAGGTCCTCCTCTCCTGGGGCTCTGACTCTGTGTCGCCTCCCTCAAGACCCTGATCCAGCTTTACTGATGATCCGTATCAGTGCAACTGCTTGTGGTTCTAAAATGCAAAGAAACCTCTATGAATACATTGCAATTACAGTTTTTGCATAATCCACAATTCGTAACTAGGTAGCGCAACAGCGTGAATTGTTTCCTGTAGCATTGACTCTCGAGTCTTACCTCATTAGAGGACTGGTTAGGATCCAGGTCAGAGGCTCACACCACAGGGGCAGTGTGCTGGGGGCGGGGAAGCAGATCTGACAAGATATCTGTGATGCTTTTAAGACATGGTTGAACGGCTAGTGGGTGGATGAAAAAGAGAGAGAGAATAGACGCTTCTACTCTCAGCCATGGCGTCAGGCTTGATTTTTACCTTTGATTCATTTACATAGAACCTAAGGGTAGAGGGGAAATGTTTCACAGTTATAATGTTTGTTTTTTTAAACTAAACCTAGTCCTTGACACAGTTATAGGCCTCTGTCCAGTGATTCACACTTTAACCAATTCAATTATCCATGACTTCAGTCAATGAAATGGACCAAGTGAGTGTTTTTCTGAGCTCAAAGAAACAACTGGATCCCTTGAGAATTGTGGAGAAAGCTTATCTTATGGTGGCAGACATGGGGGAACGAATGCTCCATCAAGAAATCTGAAGCCAGTGTTTAGGTTTGATTGGAGAAAGTAGGTTATTGGATTTCAAAGAACGGGAAGGCGCTTCTGTCACCCCATAAATGTGTCATAAACATAAGTGCTTTTTAAGACGTTTGGATTTAAGTAGGTTGCGCAATAGCTGGTAGAAACATTTTTTTTTTAATCTATTGGTAATTACACTATAAATACACATTTTGTTATAAAACAATTGAGGTTGTCACACAGAGACAGAAAAGATGACTACGTCACCAGTGCTTACAGACATTCTGCTTTTCAAAGAAATTAGACTACAGTGCACTGGAAATGGAGTCAAACATACAGACACAATGAACACAGTTGCCTTCACTTTGAAACACGGATGCCACATAGCTAATGAGCTGGTGGTCAATTTGCAGTCATTTAAAAAAGATAAGGTATTGCCTTCACTAAACCTTATGTTTTCTAGCGAAGGCCAACGATAAGTCAGTGTTTCATCATCATGAGATTATACTTGACTAATTATAACTGCAAGTGTATGGGAGGGAAGCCAGGAAGGCTCAGGGCAGTCCCTTCTATTTTTGTCACCATTAATTCCATGCATCACATATTAACCACTGCTTATTATATCTGTAATTAAACCTCCTAAAATGACAGAGGTCAGACTACGTGGTAGAAAAGCTTGTGGGTAACAACCACCTTGGTACAAATGTTCCACAAGGATGGCAAGCAGAGCGCAGGAGAAAATCTATTGCTCTATTAAATCTATTAAATCTATTAAAACTAAAACTGCTTTTAGGGTCAGGACACCAAACAATATATATCCGTATAATAAGCACTATCACTGCGGCGTCAGTGCTAAAACAAGTAGCAGAGGAATAATCTAAAAACATTCCTTGGTGCTGCACCATAAACAAATTACTATGCCGTTATCAACATCATGAAAGGAGTGTAACTTGTGGACATCATTCAGCCAGCTATCATGATTTATTTATAATGGTCTGGAACAGGGAGAGAGACAGAGGTAAAGGGGGAGATGGGGGACAAACAGAAGGAATAAATATCCCCTCGGGACAAACATCAGTCAGTAGTATGGTCGCTGTGTGTGGTGAGGGGGCTGCCGCTGTTCCCATTCCCGAACCCCAAAGCAGTAGACGGCTATGGTAATTATTTGCCCCTAGGCTGTTGCTGATTCCAGCATATGATTGACTGACCATATGGGGGTGTTAGTAAGTTTTTGAGTTTGCAAAAAAAAAAAAAAAGCTAACCATGTTTATGGTGTGGTAGCGTTCTCCAGCAAATAAACTCGTCTAAGTAGCTTGAACGCGATCTTCAGACACTGGTGGTTGTCATGGAGTCAGTTGATAAGGTCTTTAAAAAAGGGGGTGGCCTCCCACGTGGCGGAATCAAAACAAAAAACATCCGTTTCCTGATCTACTAAAGTCAGCAGACCACCTCACCTGGGAAGATCAAACAGCCTTTGATGTGCATGTCCAAATCCTGAGCTTAGAGTAGAGCACCTCCCAGTGATCTTCAGACACACAGGAAAGGTGGAAAGGTACGGACCCAGCATCTTGACTTTTGGAACAACATGTCATCTTGAAACGTTGGTTTTTACCACAAAACAACCTAATATAATTTTGTAAATGGGTAGCAAGACATAGGAACCAGAACTCTTTCTGAGACTTCTACACCATCCGCACATATCTATAATGCCATCCCAAACAATGATGGTCAATGTTGTATTGCCCTTGTAGTTCTAAAGTGTTTTGGGGTTCCTAGAAAGCCACCCTTACATTCAAGTTTTTAATATGATGATTATTATTAATGATGTATGCAGTTAACATGAAAAGTGACCGATTTATCAAATTCATCCTTTTAATTGCTATAACTGACCTTCTATTGTACTTTGTTCAGTTGCCATGGTTACAAATTAACAATATTCTCCTGTAAAGAATTAATGTGTAAACACAAGCAGGTGGAAGCAAGTCTTTTGTGTTGGCATGAGTGTGTTAGAGCGAGAGAGGGCGGGAAAGTGCACGTGTGGGAAAATGAAAGATGTTGAAGCAATCACTCAAACCTTTTTCTAGCTCAACCATGGGAATGAGGATACATTGCACCCAGCATATTGAGTAAAGGCAATCTTTGCTCCCCTCATCACTTCGATCACTCTTGCATTTACAAACACGTCAAGACATAATAATGTTTAGGCACACAGTAAAGTTTGAAAAATAATTTTCCAGATGACTGACACCAAAATAAGAAAATGAAGTTCCACAATGGGCAACTGTTTTCCTCCACTCGCATTCAGGACCGGTAAGATGAGTTCCTCTCCTTGTTTGAACCTGAAGCATCAGCATTCTTATGCTTGAGATATATTCTTTTCAGACAGAATGCAGGCCCAGATCCAGCTGGCTATTGTGTGCGATACTAATTGAAATAGTTTAAAAATGACAACTTACTAAAATATCTGGAATTGTATGTTTGATGAGCAATGGCAATCTATTTCATTGTGTACACAAGAAGTGTGAAAATACCCACACACCAAAATCATCACCTGAAAACGGAAATACACTTGTCTCAACCTACTCTCTTTTCAATCATGAATGATGATGATATTGTCAATATGCATTCAGTCCCAACTATTTAAAGTCCCTTGATGCAGTTTACCACAGTGCTTTGCATTTTGTAACAGGAGATGGTTTTACAACTCATGATTGTACACTCTATACAAAAGTAGAATGGTTTCTCCTGGTGATAAAAAACATTGTCTCTCTTTTTTACAAGTTATTGCTGGGCAAGTTACCTTTTTACTTTACACTTGAAAGACGCAAAGTGAACACAGAACTTGGGCAAATCAACTTTCAGTTTTTTTGCCTCAAAGAAATGGAACAAGATTCAACAGGAATTTAAATTGGAGCAGCTTATCTCTGCTGAACAATTTAAACCTTTACTGTCGGACTGAGGAGCTGAAGAAGACCTATACTATGTTGTAAAAAGCAACAGTAAACATAACAGTTTACAAAACATTGTAAACATTTTAATAATTTTTTGCTTATTTCTTAAATGGATATATTCTGCCTTTACAAAGGGTACTGCTGGGAATGAGACCTGGGCTCAGTCGGTTAACCCTGTTAAAATGAAAATAAAATGATAAAGAATTTAACAATACACACACAAATCGTTCCTGTACACACGCGACTGCTGCCCTCTCCAGTGCAATGCTAAATTACATTGATCCATACATTCCTTATTTGTATAGTAGAAAATACATGAGTGCTAACTACACTATTTCACTAATAGGTATTGCAATTGAATTGCTCATGTTCAAAATACTGTAATTGATTGATATTAACTTGCAACTATCAAATACTCACACAGTCACACTTTGATCAATTAAATGATATCACGACTGTGGACCTTCTGCCTACTAGTCTCCTTACTAACACAGCACAGGGAGTCCACTGGACAAGCTCAGGAGAACATTACACGGCTACATGAGGGGATGTTAAAAGTAACTACATGAGGGGATGTTATAAGACTCATAAAATTCCTCTCAAAGGACATACTTATTATTTGAAACGTTTTCATAATACACTGACTAAGACGAGAGAAGAGCAATAAAATGCGTTTGTCTGTCAGTTGCTTTTGGCCGCAGTCTATGCCTGCATTGGTTAGTATTCTTCACATTAATTAGGTTCCACCACACAGGAAACGAAGGTGTTCAATTTTTGTAGTTACAAGCCTTCCAATAATGAACTGCTTGTCACACACTGACACATGCGTGCACAAAAACAAACCTTTCAATAATACCACATGCATCCACAGAAACGATACAGAAAACAAAAGCGCACATTGAACCATGATTTGAAACCAACTGTGCAAAGCAAGACAACATAATATGAAAACATAAAAGTCTTACAATACAAAATTCTGACAGGAATAAAAAAAGAGAAAACAGGTGGTGTCTCCTTTGGTACAGCTTTCTCTTCCCACGGGCCATTCCCAGGTCTGACCCTGCACCAGTCCCAACAGGCCGGGTGTGAGCACCAGGTCCTCCAGGCTATAGGTGGAAGCTAGTGAAAGGACACCTGTTGTCCAGGACGCTGTGTCTGGCCGGTGGCACAGGCCTGCTCTCATGTGGGCCTGCCCTCTGTGTAATACCCTGTGGAGCATAAGAGTACCCCTGTTACTTCGAGTCACACAAAGACCCTCTAAAGAGCGCACCACACCGAGCCCATGGAAATGCTAACCTGAGACCCGGGGAGGGGTCAACCAGGCCATAACGCAAAGACCCCTGCCTTCAAGGGAGGCGACACCACACCCTCCCACACACGCCTCCCTGCTCCCAGTTTACCACAGAGTGCACTGAGCTACTAGTTGTGGTTGGGACCCCCCCTCCCCCATCCACCTCAGCAGACACTAACTCTGGACATGGTAACAATTGGACATTTCCATTTGAAAAAGCCCCTGGGCCTCTGCGTCTAGCCTTGCTTTATCCACACACAGGGACACCCTCCATCCTCCCTGCCCACCACCACCTTTGACTGCAGCCCTTGTCTTACAGTGCCAGCGAGGAGCCCTGATCCGATCGCGTTTAGACTAGATAGGGGCGAGGTCCACAGAGAAGATGAAAGAGGCTGGATGGAGGAAGCAGTGGATAGGGGGCAGTTGAGGAGGATGAGAAAAAGACAGACTCCAACAGAGTTCCCAGACAGTGAGCAGCATTTAGAGAAGGAAAATGATCACAGCTCCTCTTCTTAAACCCCTCTCTGCTTTGATGCCATGAGTGCTTGAAACAAGGGCAATGAGGATGAGAGGAGGCAGTATATGGATCTCTAGGACAAGATGGAGAAATGCACTCGGCAAGCCCTCTTGTATGTGTGTCACAGAACCGGTATGTTAATATAAAACCGCTCTCTAAGGGTCCGGCCCCAGAAGATTCTAAGTCAAATAATGCACCCCCACAAACCACAGCACAAAGCAACCAGTGCAGCACTGAACTGACCGGCTATTGTGTCCAATCTATTTGCATTTAAGCTGCGGCAAGCACACAAAACCCATTCAATGCACAGACAACATTTCATTTACGGTTTGTGCAAATATCGGTCCATGTAGAAATCAACAGAGGGAAGCACAATACTTTGAACTACGTCTCTTATTATTTATGGTAAATGGAGGTAGGAGGAGAGGTTGAACAGTATTATAGACTGACAGTGCAAACAGGATGTGGGCCAGTATAGTCCTGCATGCAATGGGGATAACAAAGTGAACTAGAAATGTGGATGATTTACCTGATCAGCATACTCCTCCTCTGGGCCCATATCCTTTTCAACAACTCACTCAGCAACAAAAAAAAACAGAGAGAAAGAGAGAGAGAGAGAGAGAGAGAGAGAGAGAGAGAGAGAGCAGAGATCTAGTTCACATATTAGAAATGGTGATAAAGGCTACAAGACAGGGGGATGTTATCTTTGTATGTATAGATATGCTATCTAGCAAACCAAAGAAAGGTCAAGGACTCTAATTAACTGGTTGCACATGCAAAAAAAAAACATGGAACGCCAAGAAAGTATCTAAAATCAACGTCCGCTTTGCAAATATTTGCATTTACCAGCTGCTAATCTTTTATAAATACAAACAAAATGAACACCTCTGTTGTTGGGCTGCAATTACACTTCAGTGGATGTGTGGACCTTGTTTTGCTGTGGGCATGCTTGAGTGCTGCGGTGGGGAGAAAAAGGCTGACTTAAGGTTGGCTCCCTGGAATTGAAATAAAGTGTTTGGGTGCTTGTCAGTGACAGCCTAGTGAGCTGCTTCATTTGAGAGGGAGGGCTTTATCTCTGTGTGGTCTCTCTATAGCGCTGCAGAGACACACTCTGACAAGCCTACTATAGCCCTCCCTCTGTCTTTTAGAACATAATGGCAAAACCTGGTCCATTACTGTAGACAAATCCACTACTGACACAAGACGGTTCTGGAAAAATAAAATGCAATTACCAGATAAAAGGTCCTATGCAGCAACAGTCTTTTTTTAAACTCATGAAAACAACATTGACAATAACAAAAAACATCCAAACTATGTGGCACAAGAAGAAAATTATAGAAGCTACGAGGCATGCCATTTTATGTGTACAAAATATTCCCTCAGACGTATCAGTCTCTACAAAAGCGAGACAAAAACATTGCTGGAGCTGCGGCACCGCTAATTTCTACAAACTGAATCCTGTTGTTGTGATAACACCCAGACATGTATGAGATGAGACTGCTAATGTGGGGAAAGTGTGAGTGTGAGTATTGGTGCTGTCTCAACGTGCTGGTGCAAACACATGATTCGCAGGTTCACGGAAAGCATGCTAATTGAATATTCCACTTAAAACATTGTGCTCACATGTTCCATACCTCCACGTTTCTCTTTTTTGGGAATCATCCCTTCTGCTCATTTCCTCGTCTTATTCCTCTATTTTTGGCTTCCTCCCACTCCCATGCTGCCATTTTATCCCTCTTGCACAACAGAAAAGAGAGGGGGTGGGTGAAATTGTGCTGATACTGTGCATGGGAAAGATGTGGGGGGTCCAGGAGAACAAAGAGGAGAGTGAAAATGTGTCCTAATGCTCCAGCACATTTGCACTTGAAGTATGCAGCAGCCGCAGGGACACAGTCCCGGGACCCTCTGAGGGGTTGTTCGTTGGACTGTGACTGGAGGCCATACCACCACGCTGCTCATAAAGCAGTCAACTGGGGATGCGCCCGGATTCACGTTGTCCCTGAGCTGCAATCCTTGCGGTCTCCAATGATCTTCTAAATCCCAGAGCGAGCTCTCTTGTGTTTTTAGGTTTTTTCATTTCTAATGGAGGATGCTTCATTGTACAAGCGCTACTGCCCCTCCAGAACCTTGTGATAATGAAAAAACAGACGTTGGCCTTTGTTGCTTTACAGCTTAAATTGGTCCACGTTTATTGAGAGCAACGGAAAAATACCAGACTTCTGTACACGGTTCACAGAGAAACGTGAAGATATTCACTCATACTAGTACATGCACTAATGTGTGCACACGCAGGTTGACAGGATGACGAATGAGATGCACACGATTAGTGAATACTTGCCTCATGTCATTACCGTGAATCTACTGCAATTTTTGGATATGTTTCCAGCACTCTCTTTCTAAGAAGTCCCCTCATGAGAAAGTGTGTGTACTTTTCAGGTTATGCGTATAAGCTGTCCTGTGGGCAGGGCCGGTGCAGAGTAATACTGCAGAACACTGCTCACTGAGCTCCAAGCAGGCAAAACATTACAACATTTTGGTAATGTCGACTCATCCAGTTTCAAATAAAAAAATATGCTTATCAGACTTTCAAGTTCAGAAAAGTGGAGGAGCTGCCAGAAGCATATAGTCAGCCGACGGGCCAAATCAGGGAACAACCAATGACCTCCTAAGCCTGACTCCAATATTGCCAATTCGTTTTCCCTGTGGTTCTTATTTCCCTTTATCCAATGTAAGCGAAAAAAAGAGTATGTGTCTGTCTTGGAGAAGGGCTTTGTTTGTCAAATCAGGGTTTACACTGGAATCGACTGGCGACTTGTCCAGGGTGTTCCCCGCCTCTCGTCTAGTATTGGGACAGGCTCCTGCAACCCTGCAAAGGATAAGCGGTATAGCTAATGGATGGATGGATGGATTGGTTTGAAATGTCCCTAAGTTTTCAGTCAGTCATCCATATTTTCGTTTCCTGTTGGTTCATCCAACATGGCCATCATTATGTGTACCCAAAACACAAACAACTTAATACATGACAGACCAAATAGATTCCTTACCTTTATCATGGCTGGATAAAAAAATGCAGTGTTTCTCTGTCACTGCTGTACCTTCTTAATATATAAAAAGATATACAACCAAATTAAACAGACACATTTTAGTTTTTAATATGCACGGTCCACAACACTCCCACAGGTATTTAGATTACCATAAAGACAACAGTAGGAAACCAAACGTTCCTACTACAGTGTAGGAAACTAAGAATGCCAACGTATATAACGACTGGCTTCATTCATCTGTTTATCAACTTCAATGCAAACAGACGTTTTGCACCCGCATGTTAGCGGGTTACGTAAATGAATTGTTTGTCCTTCATGCTATTCCACAAACCCTTTCAGTAACTCGTTAGTGAATTCACATTAGACACTGTGGCCTACAGAATATGGCAATGCTATTTCAGTGAGCCCACTCAACAGATGTCCACACTTTTCGAATGTCTAGCCTATTTATATTTGTTTGAATACGGGCCCATAACAAATCTATTTTTGCAATACTGCACACATTTTTAGTATGGAAAATGTACTTGCATTGCGCACATGCATTTCTCAACCATATTATTCATGACAACAGTCAGAACACACCTTGAGTTTCCCAAACGAACACAGCAGTCATCATCAGAGTGCACCTGCATGAGGTAAATGACAAGGTATTAATAGTGGAGCATTTATCGCCACAGCATTTCTTCGGTCTGTCTCTCCTACCCGCTGCCACAACGTTGATTTGCACAGCGACGGCCATGTTCCTCGTGCGCTGATGACCTACGGGGTGCTTCTCTCCGGTTGTTCTCCTAGCTGCTATGAAGCCGCAACCAGCGAGGCCTGTCGCCATCACAGCCCTTCGAACACAAACGTTGTAACAGGCGAAAAAAAGGAGGAATCTTCTAGCGTTCCGCAAGCCGTCTGTGGGGAGCCTGGGGACTGTCTTGTGAGAGCCAGCGTCGTATTATCACACGGAATTCATTTCCTGTCTCACAACGTTCACCTCCATCTCCCAGCAGGCCACCAGGGCGTATTTTATATATAGTCTGACAGACTTGGCAGGACACTAGCCACAGCAGAGAAAACGGGTGTCACTTTGATTTGTAGACCACAGTATGATCACGTCCTGGTTAAATATTTATATGAAAAAGGGGGATTATTTTTAATTTCAACTATATTTGTTCCATTTTACATTTGATTTGCTCTATTTCACATCATACTATCATAACTATTATATTGCTCAAACATATTTGTATTTATAGACATTGGTGAGAAAAATTGTAAATATACAGGTACAGGTCTTGGGTGGGTTTGTGAAACGGATTTCAAGCATATGCGTTTGCATCTCTGTCTACCATCAATGAAGCTAGATCCTGTCTCCCTCTCCCCCAGAGCTGGGCAGGCTGGCCATTGAATAACAGTGGCGGCAGAGGTGGGAGGGCCTCCTCTACAGACCCCATCAAACGTCCTCCATCGACTGCCCTGAAAGCGCAAGCCGTTTAAAGTGTGTAAAGCTTTTCACTATAAATGCCATAATGGCTCACTATATTATTCAGCCTGGCAAACAAGGCCAAACTTACCATGCCAAGACAACCGACACTTTAAAGAGGCTGCAAACAATGGCTGCTCCCTGTGCTGGGAAGCCGTCAAACATGTCTTGTAGCTTAGTAACAATACGCTTAACCTACTACCCTATTTACTCCCCTTACTGGATCACACAACACCAGTCAAGAACTGGCATATCTATCAAATCTGCTGTGCTGTTCAACGCCTTAGATTTTAGGAATTTTACCTGTCACACAAAGCCACAATCCCATGCCACACGTATTCGAGTTGAGGGCAGGGCAGGTGAAACTGTCTGTCATGCTGGCAGGACAAAAGCCCTGACATGGCTGTCTGCCTCACTTTATTCCGCAACAAGCACAAAGATGAGACGTCCGCTTTGATAACGCTGGTGCGCCCATTTCACAGCCAACGTAGGGGTCAGTGCACTTGATGTCAGCCCTATTTCCCATAGACCAGGTCATGTCATTACGCTGGGCTTCTTTCTGTGGCAGTGAATGAAGGCTGCTGATGGCTGGACGTCAGCCAAATGGGAAAAGGGACGCCACACTGAAAGGATGTTACGATAGGAGACCTGTCCAACCACACAATGTACAACTTTTACCGTGGCGGCCTGTGGTGTCCCTGGGAGCCAGCAAAGGAATAAAGGGAGATTATAGTCATTGTTCCATCAGAGAAAGGAAAGTGGACAGCCACTTCTCCGTACCAGCAGGGGTGGACGAGTGGGGTGGGGGCTTGCAGACGGGGGCAGCGGGAAAGGTCTGGCACCAAGAAACTGCTTGAGGCTGGGTTCCAAAAGGTGTAATGATAAGCCTATAGGAGCCACAGGGGGTTGAATAAGGGGGGGGGGGGCGGAGGGGGGAGGATTAGTCTGTCGGTGAGTGTTGGACGCTGTGTCCGCTGCCGGGCAAGTCACTCTGTATGACCCTGCTGCTCTCGTTGGCTCTCATCTTCCAGCAAATCTGTTGGGGTGTCAAGCCACTGTCTCGCACCCCCTCAGGTACTGAGCTGGCTGCTGGAGTGTTTGTGTGTGTGTGTGTGTGTGTGTGTGTGTGTGTGTGTGTGTGTGTGTGTGTGTGTGTGTGTGTGTGTGTGTGTGTGTGTGTGTGTGTG